>JAMZAV010000501.1:0-303227 GCA_024449915.1 Sweltsa coloradensis
CCACTGCTGGACATCAGGCAACACTGGAACTAATCAAACATTTGTACAGTTGTATCCAAGTTAGACGGTGCCAGGTTTCTCACAGCGTTGCCACCAACCACCACTTGGACCATCAGAGAGAGAACGACCAGGGGCAACATGGTCTGTCCACTGCTGGACATCAGGCAACACTGGAACTAATCAAACATGTACAGTTGTATCTTAGTTCCTTTTTCAATCAGATGTTTTCATCAATCTCTCTTGACTTTCAAAATGCCGTGTTTATAAACATTACCATTTGAAACAAGCATAGAAACATTACCTCTATACATACCTCAAGGATCAAAATGTTGTGTCTCAGGAGCTGAAGTTCTTACACTTCAATGCACAACACAGGTAAGTATTGGATGCACGCAAGAAGCCACAAGTACATCTATGTTGTTTTAATGTACTTGTATGATTTATTTGTTAACGTATCTATCATTCAAACTTTATTTAATGACGTGTTTACTAATGGAGTAGTAAACAATTCGAAGATGCCTAGTGCATAAAATTATAAGATAAGAACAAGAGTATTTACAGAGTTACACATCGTAATTATCAATCTCTTTGACATCCGTCTTACAACAAAGCAGTAAAACCTGATTCTGAATCACTTCCGTATATCGTAAGATCTATAAATAATATATCATGCACTCATGACAGTAACATAATATAACCCTCTATTGCATTTTATAATAGAAAACAAATTATTAAATTCGATTTTTAACATGTCATTTTGATTACTTTGCAGGATGAGCTTTGTATTTTTAAGATAAGATGTGTGGAGTCAATATAAGAATTATTCAGCAAGAAATATTAATCTTTCGACCGCTGCAGAAGTGCGGTCAGTCTGAGCTTAGCTCTGTGGTGGGGGTCAAATACGTTTATACCTGCCTGGCCTCCAGGTTAGATCGCCTGTCTGCAGAGTGGGGGTAGGGTCTCGGCAAGAGCGCGTCTGGGAAATGGACTACTGGCTGCATGGAATACACCGTAGTTGTAAAGAAGCGTTACCACCATATTATTTTGTATTACGGGGATTGGGTTAGTATATCTACCTTATTAGTGGGTACAGACCAATGATATTTAACATCTATAGTAGGCTAGATCGCCAGTCTCCAATACGTCCGCACAGGCGCGAGCGTACCAAATTGAAGCGTCAATGTGACCTATTCAAGATTTCGATTTGGCGTTTTAATTTATGCTTGACATTATATTTTAAATGCATTTAAGTATTTTTCTGGATTGTTTTCATATGGTTTTAGCTTGTGCAGCATGGGAATGCACGAACGGAAACAATAAGAAGTTATTGCATAAGGGAATTAAGTAATCAATTGGCGTTAATGGCTAATATGCTCACCGGTCAACCTAACAGCCATCTAAAATATATTTGGACTACAAATCTCTACAAACTACTTTATCATAGAAACTGACCTATTCAAGATGGCTTCTAATTGACACGCCAGTGGACCAATGACTGGGGATCTAGCTTACTATAGATGTTAAAATATCATTGATCGGTCGTGGCACGAGTGCGTGTGAAGGACGGAATGAAGATACAGAGAAATCTTTGCCTTACAGAGCGAGAAACAAGTGGTTAGATCTACCAACGAAAGAAACATCCTTCTCAACTCGCAGTTATCTAGTACCAAATTAAATAGTGTCATCCATAGCTATTAGGCCCTTTGGCTGAGGGTGGTGGTCGCCAAATGAGTGCTAGAATGGGGGCGTAGTGACACTCTTTAGGCCAAAATTAACTAGCACGGACCAGGACCGTGGGTAGGTGGGTTCATGAACGGGATGTAGACACAGTAATAGACGAGAATCCACTTAAATCGAACCTATGAGTTCCGTCTGGCAGACCGTGGGTTCATACCTCTACTGACTCATCGAACCTATGAGTTCCGTCTGGCAGACCGTGGGTTCATACCTCTACTGACTCTATGACTTACTAATTGGTGTGCATGGCTTACCGAATGCTTCTGGTTCCTGGTATGTGGTTTAGACTGGCCCCCCCGGACACCCTGATGTCGAACCCGGCGATGTCTTCTCTCTTCACCACTTCTTATGGCTAATCCTTGTTCTGGTTCTTCATCCGGTAATCTTCACTTTGAACTCTTCCAGGACACTTGCTGTTTCCTTCACGATGATTTGTCAACTCCCGCCGACCTCCTCTGTCAACGGTTGTCACCCTCTCTCCAGTCCATCTACGTAGCTCAGCGCTCTCTCGTTCAGTGCACTTAATCAAAGTCCGATCTATTAGCACTATTTAGTGGTGCAATCTGTAGTCCTCAGCGCTTAGTTGGTCATTTCCCTTCTTGTATTGCGACCAAATGAGCCACACCGGAAAGTAACTAGACGTCTTGACCCTGAATGAACTCATGTATGTTCTCTGATTGGATTCCGGAATGTATTGGACCTCGAGATAATTAGTTTTTAACCAACAAGTACTCTACAGTACTTGACAATAGAGTGTCAGGATTCACAAGAAATAAGAGAGGTAATAAAACTGAGCCTTGAGGGACGCCGTTTAGTTTTAAATAATAAACGGCAGTCATAATAGGTAAAACTTAAACATCAAAGGAAAAAAAGACGTTTGGATTTCTAGTAACGAACAAGCTATAATATGTGTGTGAAACTGATCGCCGCACGGTCCCTAGTTTCACCTCTACCCGAGTGGCAGCGCTGGCCTCGCCTTCAGACCACGCCCCCAACTTGTGTTGTGAGATAAGATGTGTTTACCGGGACGCGAGATCTCCGCCCAAACAAAACGGCTCAATTTTCTGTTATTATCTGCGCTAAGAAATCCATTTCTTTTAAAATATGCACTGGCGAGCGAAGATACGATCGCAAACATTTGATGCTAAAGATATAAACTTAATTTTGTAGTTAGCATAATTTCAACTATAGTCTTTAAGGAATGTTTCTCATGTAATTTCCATGAATTATTTCTTCATTTTTGTTAATATCATCAAACGGGCGTGGCACAACCATTTCAGATAGAGTAATGACGAAAAAACGTCAATTTTTCTGCTTCTTAGTCTGTAAACATTTAAATTCACCGCAAGAACAAGAATCATCTCACGAAATAACTTACAATAACAACTCATTAAATTACCATACTTTACACAATTGCATCTATTTAATAATATTGGTTTAAGAGGATATGCGTTTTAGTCACATCCTGATCGCTCGGCTGACTGACATCACAGGTGTTTGAAATTTCGAACAGTTGTAACGAAAGTGGTATATATAGCTCTACAGTAATATTGTTCTAACAGTGGATTTTTAAAAAAATCCTAAAAAATAAATTGATTTTAACGATTTTTAATTTTGTTAAAACGTACAAAATTGACATAATTCGTGATTTTTTTGAGGGCTGATTAAAATTAAAATGTGTAAATCTACGACGTAGGGTTGCCCATGCATGTTTTATTGGCTACTTTGCAAAGTTGTATATACTTCGGATGCTTCTTGGTTGAGCGAATAGCTATTTTTAACTGACAAATGTGTTCTATTCCCTCTCAAAATATTTTATTCACTTTAATTTCACAGTCTAGTAAATATTTTAGGGAGCAAGGCTGCCATGTTATAAGCCTAACTTTTCTGTCCGTCCGTCTGTGCGTGTGGCTCTCGTCTCACGATAAAAACCGAACACGATGTCCCATTGGTATTTACACTTTACCAACAATTATCAAATGGAAAGTTTGTATTCATTTATTGATGAAACCAACCAATTGTTCTCGTAGAAAAGAAATGAAGCAGACAGAAAATATAAACTTTACACGTAAATCGATTAATTAGCACATAGTGGCCAAAACGCCCCCCCCCCGCAATGTTTTCAGTAGACTTGAGATTAGACAAAAGACTATCGACTGATTCGAGAGATGACTTTGCGTTATTTAACCCTACACCAATTAAAACAGGTTATACAACAACACAACACTATTATCTAAACATCTTTGCTGGGCGGTAGTGGACGCCCCCCAAACAATACAAAATAACGGTTGTTGTTTATATTGAGAATTCCAGTTCTCAAGGGGCGAGGAAGGTGACCTTGACGAACAAATGCTGGGGTCACCGTCTTAGCGGTTCGGACGTGATCCTCGCGCACTGGACAAGTCTGCCCGGCATTCAAAGGTCTCTCTCTCTCGCTCAACGCAGCAATACGCTGGTACAATCTTAGTTAAAAAACATTTTATTAACCTCCCAACCTGAATTCTGGAGGTGGTCCAGAGCTGAGGCAGATAAACCAACTTCTGCACTGCACAATATGGACTTCAACGCTGCGATACGTCCATTCATGTTTGTTTGCAAGCTGTTAGGATTTGCTCCCTTTGTTCTAGTCGTCAATAAAGAGTCCAAAAGCTTCTTTATAAAGTCGAAATGTGCCCTGCTCTACTGCGTTGCCTTTTTTGTTGGTGTTTTGGTGGCCTTGATAACCGTGGTACCTTCAATATTCTCGGACAGGACTCGTGAGCTGTCAACCATCATGGAGACGACGTCGAAGCTGCAAGCGTTCTGCGGTATTTTCATCTTCATCTACTCCCACCTTGTCTGCTTCTTTAATCAGGACAAGATCTTGCGCGTCATCACTAGGATGTCGAGACTGGGGGAGACTTTGGGGCTCCCCTCATCCAAGTACAGAACAATCCGGATGTACGTCATGTTACAGATGGTCGTCAGGATAAGTCTTCGCTGTGTGAACTCTGTCCTTCTGGCCGGAGGATGGAACGTGCCCATCACACTCGGGAAGGTGTTTGCATTCAGCATCATCTGCGTCACCGATGTCTCCGGTGGAATTGCCGAGATGCATTTCGTCAACTTTGTCCTGATGTTGAACGAGTTCTACTCCGCGTTCTGTTCTAAGCTGCGCGCGGTTCCGTGTCACGATGTCGCTTCAGAGAAGCCCGTGGTTCTTGTGGATGGACCTCACTGGACGAGCACGAGCTTCGTCTCCCGTGTGGTCCACAACAACAAGCACAACAACAACAACACCCGACCAGACTCGTCGAACGTGTTTCGGCAGATTCAAGTCGGCGGTGGATTCGACTTCTCGTTCCACCACAGTTGCCTTCACGACGTCACTCGGATGGTCGACTCGTTGTTTGGCTTCCAGAATCTGCTCTTCATAGTCAACGACTTTGGGAGTCTCCTCTACGGACTCTACTTCGTCTTCGACTTCATACTCGGCCTGAGCAAGGCAGGAGACATCACACCTCTCTGGGTGGCCTACGTGGTGTTCGAAGCCACCCTGCGGTGTCTCAGGCTGACCTTGATGGTCCTCACATGTTCGGTGGTCGCATCCAGGGTAAGTTTCTTTAGTGGTTCCTATGAAAGAATTAGATAGCTTCGAAATTAATTTTCCAACATAACAACTATCTCAACTCTCTTTACGCTATCTCAGCGTGGATCTAGCACAAACAACTAGGCATTCCTTTTAACACACATTCATACTAACACCCCTCCCCCCTAATACCACGTATGATGAGAGCATATGCATTTCTTTGTTAGATCTAACCATGTTGTTTTTATATTTTGACTATGTTTTACAGTTAACGTATTTAAAATATTGATCTGCGTGGTAAAGTAAGTACCATTGAAATAGAGAGGGTATGGTATTAGGATCACTTGAAGCATTTTCGTTATATATTTTGTGTAATATTTCTGGACGATTAGGTGATATGATCTAACAGGTGGATGACTTAGTGAACATGAATAATGCTTCCATAGATTTACAAAGGTAAGTGAATACCAGAAGATTTCCCTGTATGTGTGTAGAGGACAGAATTGTGCTAAATTCAAGCGGTACTATAGCGGAGCTCTGGGTGGGTCACATTTCTCTTGTAAGATGCTTTCATGATTAGTGGTAACTTTGTGGGAGCAATTCCCATGTACTAACACACAGTGCTTGGTCTAGGCAGAAGAGCTCGCCTACATCGTCTCGAAGCTGCAGACTACAGCTAGAGGGAGCGTGGTGAGACATCAGGTACCGGTACTTTCCAAGCTACAAATATTATATCTCGCGTATCCACTAAATTAGCAATGCTTGAGTGAAATTGAACACATCAGCCTCCAAGCTATACATTATTGAAGGAACCTGTCAGAACTTATAACGTCTGTCTTTTCAGATGCAGACGTTCTCGAGCCAACTCGTTCATCGCAAGATACGGTTTACAGCCTACGGTTTTCTGCCGATCGACGCCACACTGATATCTTCGGTAGGTTGCGCCCATAATCCAACGATTCTTCCTTATTTACTTTGTACCATGGGGGATATCCTTACACCATGTAGCGTGTTGGCTAGTTTAAGCGTTCGTATATAATACACACACATAACAAAAACTTGTAGAAATACAGCCAAACCTTACACACTCAAAAGAAATGAGATCTAAAAAAGGGCCAAGCTCATCTACCCTTCCACATAAACGTACAGTGTCCCATAACAGCATCCTCGAAAAGCTTGGCAAAATAGAATTTGCGATTATTAATTTAACGTAATAGTTTATCCAAGTTCTTTTTTTCTAGTTAATTTAAACGTAATAACATGCAAATTCTATTTTGCCAAGCTTTTCGAGGATGCTGTTATGGGACACTGTACGTTTATGTGGAAGGGTAGATGAGCTTGGCCCTTTTTTAGATCTCATTTCTTTTGAGTGTGTAAGGTTTGGCTGTATTTCTACAAGTTTTTGTTATGTGTGTGATCTCATTACTTTTTCAAGTTCCATTACAAAATTATTTGCTAAAATATAATATTTTTATCAAAGTTGATTTAAATTCAATGGTATTAGCAGTAACAATATAGGATGTAAAATATCTAGACCCGGATTCATGTACATCCTGGGTATAGGTGGTATAACCATGGTATAACGACGGTATAAGGACTGGACCCCAATTCTTGAGTTCGTGGGAGATGAGTTGAAAACGCAATTTGAAAACGAAGTCGTTTTCGTTTTCGAAGGAATTGGTATTCTTGAACGGTATCGTGGAAAACGTCATGGGTTGTGAGTTGAAAGCATGGTTGAAAGAGTATCACGAAATCCAAACACTTTAAAAAGATTTGCGTATAGCAAAGAGCTCGAAAAAGTTCTATATTTATTCTAGATTGCAGTGCCTTCATAAACGCCGGCCAATCGAAAGACAAGTTGTATGAAATGATTTGATTGTTGCAATTATGTAAACAAACAGATGAGCAAGTTCATAATGTTGTGCTGGCATAGGGTTGGCTAGGCTTGTCAAACATGTAATGTAAGTATGAATTTTACTAGTCCTATAGCCAAATGGAACTTTAGACCTACACTTTTGCATTATAAATAATTTTCCACATCTGGGCCTAGGCCAGGGACGGTTTCTGATTTGTTTTATGAGAGTATAATGACACCTTTTCTCGTTCCACACAAAGAAGAAAAATTTTAAATGTCCGCTATTTGTTTACGTATCGCACTTTCCCGCCTAACTCTGCTTATACCGTCAACAAGTGTCAAGTAACTATGGTTACTTGTTGATTGTATGCCAAGTGTTTAAGGCTTATTTTAAAACCTTTATTTGGAAGCCTTCCAACAAACTTTTTCAACTTTTTTTTTCAAAAGAGACTATCATTCTATAACCTTAATGTCCATGTAAAATATGAACATTGTAGTCCCACCCGTCTGGTCAGAATCGCGGGCCGACGTATTAGATGTGAGCAGTAGTAGGCAGTAGTAGGCAGTAGTAGGCAGTAGTAGGCAGTAGCTAACATCCTTAAAGTGATTTTGAGCATGTTTCAAGCCATTTTTTCACCAAGAAGGAATAATCGTACCCCAATAAAATTTGGCATGTGTTGTCAGGTACCTAAATCCCCTCGATTGTGATAGTTTTCAAGTTCACATCACGTTACATGACGGCTGGGTAACACCTCGAAATCACCCCAACTCTGCTTGGTGTATAAGGTGCTTGAGTGTGTAGCGCACCGCGGCTTGGCTGCGGCGCCCTAACGGGCACCTAGATTTCACTCGAAAAGTTGATGCCGATTGCGTCGGGGCCTACAGGGTTGGCTTAGTCGCTTTGATTTAAAGTCCCCCACTGAAAATCAGTTATATAACTGAGTGGGTAGACTCTAAATACAATTTATTTATTTATATAAGCAACAAACTAATACTTATCAAAATCCTCTTGCCTTTCAGATTGTGGGCGGAGTCACGACCTACCTGGTGATCATCATTCAGTTCCAGATGATGACTCCTCCCTCAATGACGTCATCGACACAACGACCAATAAGGAGCACGGATATGCCTACCGTGACGTCACTACACCGAAACTAAAACACTGTCGCCACCTCGTCGTATTCTGGCTAATTGTACTTCAAACAGAGAGTGGTCTTCAGTTGGACACCCACCTTTTCACCGCATTTCTACGGAGTGAAAGAAAATTGGTTTACACAAAAGAAAATCGGTTTACGCACTGAAAAAAAAACGCTTTAGGCAGTGAAATTAAATTGGTTTAAGCAGTAAAAGGAAAACCAGTTTCACATTGGAAGGAAAATCGTTTCATGCAGTGAAAGGAAATCGATTTAAGCAGTAAGAGAAAACCGGTTTACAGAGAAGAAGAAAATCGGTTAACGCAGTGAAAGGAAAACCGGTTTAGACAGTGAAAGGAAAATCGGTTTACGCAGCGAATGGAAAATCGGATACGCAGTGAAAGACGAATCGGTTTACGCAATGAATGGAAAATCGGATAAGCAGTGAAAGGCAAATCGGTTTACGCAGTAAAGGGTAACCGGTTGACGCAGTGAAAGGAAAACTGGTTTACGCAGTGAATAAAAAATCGGTTATCTACATTTAAGCAAAAATAATTTAATTTGACGGTTTAAGGTCACATCAAAAGAAGAGTCGAGGAGCTACCTTCATAAAACATAAAAATCTTCACATTCCTCACTTGGCCTGTGTGAGCAAGGTGGCGGTGGTGGGGTAAACAGGGGAGGAGGTTCCGTTTACCTGCAGATCGCTCATCTATCATCATTTTGAGTGTGGGATCAACATATTATTGTTTCCTTAATTTCTGGATAGTTATTTTATCCGCAAAAATGTATCATACCAATCAGATTGAAAATGGAACTAGGTATAGGTCGCACGGTGTGTATTATTAGAGAATATCTTTTATAATTATTATTTTTCAATAATATATTTAACTATTTGTATAATTGAAGGGCCAAGAGCTTTAGTGGTCTATCCAACTAAAATGGATACAAAACAATGGTAAATTCAATGTAACAAACAATGGAACCAAAAATATGGATTCTGGTTGTAGACCACTAATGCTCTCGGCCCTTCAATTATATAATTAATTTCATTAATTAACAGTAATTCTCAAGTTTAAAAGTCATGCCCGCTGAGTGCTCTACTTGCTGTGCAAGGTGCCTGATTGTAAGATGGCGCCACGGCTTGGCTGCGGCGCCCTAGTAGCCATCAGCATGTTACATTTAATATATTATTATTTATATAACTTATCATTACAACTCTGGTGTTCTAATGTTACTTGTAGGCCTAGTTGTAGTAGTAGATGTTGTTAGTAATAGCTGTTGTTGTTGTTGTTGTTGTTGATCTAGTACTGACATGAGTGAACGTATTGGGCCTAAGGGAATCTTCCTAAGCGCCTATTGGTTTGAACTTTATCAAAGGATCATTGGCCTTCCTCTTGATCCATGTCTCAATGCGCTTGATGGAGGTGTATAAGTTTCCGGTGGAGCTTTCCCCACACCTGTTGAACGATAAGCCTCCATACAACACTCCCACGATGACCCACTCGCCGCTGTTGGTCGGGCAAAGAAGTGGACCACCAGAGTCCCTTTTACAAGGCATTGCAGCTGGGTTTATGGCGTTGTAGGCACACATGTAATTTTAACCACGAAATGAACCATTTGACAGCTCACTACAGAGACGACCGTTCCCAGCCAATACATAAACATAGCGTAGCGTATAGTCTATATCAACAACGTCAGTTACAGGATATTGATATTGCATTCCAAAACCAAGTGCCATGCAAAGGTTCTTCTTGTGAGGCAATGGTCCACTAATTAGTGCACTTGAGTTAATATTCTGGATGTCAGATTCAATACGCAGAAGTGCGACATCCACTCCGGGTTTCCTATGTGCTTTAATGTGTAATACTTTATATGCTTGGCACCAAGGGTCAGTAGCGGTTAGACAGCCAGCTCTCACTGTGATATCATGCGAAACATTGTACCTAGAAAAGAATTTGCAGGTTTAGATTAAAACATCAGTACAGAAACAAGAAAGAAGACTTATATATATATATAAGTATATATATATATATATATATATATATATATATATATATATATATATATATATAAGTATATATATAAGTACAAGCTATGCATGCGGGCCTATAAATAATAATAAGCAATAAAGATCATGTAGAGTGTGTTGAGAACAAACCTTAAATTTCTGTTGATCTCATTGTACAAGATATGTAGTGGCATGCAGTGCGCTGCAGTTATTACCCACTGAGGGCTGATTATTGACCCAGTGCAAAACAAGGGTCCCTTCGGATGTCACTTCCACACTACCGGCCAGCGTATCAGTCCAGTTCCACGTGGTACGAATGTGAACAGCAGACTTGAACTTATCTCTTGTTACCAGTTGTCCTCCATGGACCCTCGAGCTGTAGTCTGTGCCCTCATTCAAGTTGCCTAGAATACATTGATAACCATTGTAAAAATCATTTTTAGACTGTCATCAAATCACTGCTTGGAGCAAAGTTAATAACAATTTCTTACGACTGTTTCAAAAACGGTTTATCCCGTAAGTCCTACACCTCCTTACGATTAACGAATACAAAGAAACTGGGCCCTCTAGTTTTTAATCTTCCCCCAAATCAAAAAGGATCTAGTTCTTTTAAAAGTACCTAAAAAAGTAACGCGTGTATTTAAGTCCCTCACCGCAATCTTCGTCAAAGTTAGACGGTGCCAGGTTTCTCACAGCGTTGCCACCAACCACCACTTGGACCATCAGAGAGAGAACGACCAGGGGCAACATGGTCTGTCCACTGCTGGACATCAGGCAACACTGGAACTAATCAAACATTTGTACAGTTGTATCCAAGTTCCTTTTTCATTCAGACATCTTTTTAGCAATCTCTCTTGACTTTCAAAATGCCTTATTAATAAACATTACATTTGAAACAAGCAAAGAAACAATAACTCTATACATACCTCAAGGATGTCTTTCAATCTTATGTATCTCGGGAGCTGTAGTTCTTACACTTCAATGCACCACACAGGTAGGCTACGTATTGGATGCTCGCAAGAAACTGCAAGCACATCTACGTTGTTTTTACGTATTTGCACGATTTATTTGTTAATGTATCTATTTTTCAAACATTATAATGGAGTAGTAAACAATTCGAAGATGCTTAGTTCATAAAATCATATGATAAATACAAGTGCATTTGCACATTGTATTTATCCATCTCTTTGAAATCATTCTGACAACAAAGCAGTAAAACCTGGTTCTGAGTCACTTCCGTACATTGTGAAATGTATTTTTATATCATGCACTCATTACAGAGACAATAGGCCCATATAGTATTTTTACACCAGACACAACAAAAATACTAAATTTGAATTTTTAATCGGTCTTTTTGATTACTTTGAAGATTGAACTTTGTATTTTTAAGATCCAACGATATTCTTCCTTATTTACTTTGTACCATGTGAGATATCCCTGCACAATGCAGCGTGTAGGCTAGTTTAAGCGTTCGTATATAATATTTAACTCAAACGGTTGATGAAGCAACAAACTATAACTTTGCAATAAAATCCTCGTCTTTCAGATTGTGGGCGGAGTCACGACCTACCTGGTGATCATCATACAGTTCCAGATGATGACTCCTCCCACAATGACGTCATCGACACAACGACCAATCAGGAGCACGGATATGCCGGATGTGATGTCACTACACTGAAACTAAAACATTGTCGCCACCTCGTCGTATTCTGTCTACAGTGTCTTTCAAGCAGAGAGTGATCTTCTGGTAAACGGGTTCCCATCTCCCCCTCTTCCCCCCCCCAAACCTCCACCTTTTCACCACATTCCTACGTAGTGATCGAAAAATCGGATTCCGCAGTGAATAAAAAACCGGTTTAGGCAGTGAAATGAAAATTGGTTACGCGGTAAAAGGTAAATCGATTTACACAGTGAAAGGAAAATCGGTTTACGCAGTGGTAACGCAGTGAAAGAAAAATGTATGTAATTAGATTTATTTAGTTGTCCTCCTTTGTAAATCAGTTTTTTAACTGAATAGGATAGACTTTAAATAAATAAATAAACAAAATGAGCTTACGTAGTGTTAGGAAAATCAGTTATATAATATATTTAAGTGAAAAAAAATTATGTGAGTGTTTAAAAAAAAGTTTAAGAACTATAAAAGCGTTTAAAAAAATATTCATATTCCTCACTTGGCCTGTGCGAGCAAGGTGGTGGAGGTTAACAGGGTAGGATGTTCCTTCTACCTTTGCATCACTCTTTACATGAAGTAATAATATTCAGAGTGTAAAATCAACATTGTATAACCTTAATGTCGAGATTGTAATATTACCCACAAAAATTGTATCGTACCAATCAAATGCAAAGGAAGTATCTACACGGTACGTGTATGGTTTTAGCTGTATAATTAGAGATTATAATTAATATTTAATAATATATTTATATAATGAACATAGAAAACAAATAAAATTTCATTAACAGTAATTCTGAAGGACATCCAAACATTCACTGACAGCCAAGAGTTCCTGTGAATAGTCTAGATTAGAAGGAATTCATGTTATGTTTATTTTCCGTGTCTTTGAAAAGTAAACACGTTCCCCTATTTTTACCAGTATAAATATTAGTGTTTTCCGTTATACTGACATGATTATTTCTGAAATTAACTTTTTCTGGTGTCTCCCATCATTATTGTCAAAGTGTTTCTGCTTCGTGTGTCGTGCACGAAATTATTGATCTGCCGCCCTAATGAGTATAGTTAAGCTAAGTAGAGTTTGTTGTCCAATCAATATCGTCAGTATCTTAGCAACATCCATGTATTTACGAGGTGTGGTTTCGACGCCTGATTGCTTTCAGAAGGGTAAACAGATCAGCAAACACCGCGTGCGGAAATCACCGAAGCTCTGGGATCGCAAGAGTGTTCACATTTGTCAGGCTGTGGTTCAGAGTGCGTGAGTGCGTGGACACGCCCCCAAGCGTCGCGACGCTGCACTCGGCTAATGAGAGTAGTCGTCTGGGGAGGGAGCGACGCGTCGGACGCACCGGGAGAATATACACGGCGTAGTGTTCGAGTCAGTGTAACCTATACATACTCCAGCTCGCCACCGGTGTAGGCATGGAAACATAATAATAAATAAATAATAAATAAATTGGATTTAGAGTCTACCCACTCAGTTCTATAACTGATTTTCAGTGGGGGACAGTTAATCAAAGCGACCAAGCCAACCCTGTAGGCCCCGACGCAATCGACGTGAATGGTGTATGAATTTGGTGCTTTTGTAGTTAAACAATTGAAATAAATTAGTATTTAAAGTCTTTCTGATGCTGATTTTCAGTGGGAGACATAAAAGTTAAAGCCAACCATGTAAGCGCCGACACCATCAACGAGCGGAGCGAACTAACCGACATATTTAAGAAGCAACACCAGTCAATCGTGTGGTCCGCTTGTTCGTGAGCATGTGGAGACATTGGCTGCACCAGGTGCGCGTAAGGGACAAAGGTGTAGCCAGAGTGGACAACAGAACGACCATGGACTTCAACTCGGCGATCGCTCCCCTGGTGACCGTCTCAAGAGTCTTCGGCCTCGGTCCCTACGTCCTGTCTGTCGGCAAAGAGCCAAGACGCAGCTACGTCACGTCCAAGTCCTCCTTCGCCTACAGCATCATCTGGTTTGCGGGGATGCTCTCCGGGCTGTTCTTCAGCGTACCCATCATCTTCCTGGACCGGCCCCAGAAGATGGCGCCCATCATGGAGACGACCTCCACCCTCCAAGCAATCTGCGGGATCCTCGTGTTCGTCTTCTCTCATCTCGTCTGTCTATTCAACAGGCAAAAGATCTTGAACATGATTTCTAAAACGGCCGATCTGGGCGAGTCACTTGGCTTGTCATCGAGTCACTACTCCACATTGAGGAGAGTCATCCTCCTTCAGATCTCAGCCGGTTTCGTCTTCGGGATCACCAGCGCTTTTCTTCTCGTCTTCGGCTGGAACATTCCGCTCACTGCCAATAAACTGGTGACGTTTACCCTCATTGGCATAGCCGAACTTTCGAGCAGCATCGCCGAGCTACAGTTTATAAACTTCGTCCTTGTGTTGCATTTCTTCTATAAAACATTCTGTCTGAAGCTATACGCGATTCCAAAGAAGTCAACGGAAAGATGTGTCGACTCTTACTTGCCGGTGACCGTTGACCTCGACGGGGAGAACACTAGCCACGAAGCAACATGTAACGGAGTGAAGGAAACATCTGGCGACGAGGGTGGTTGTGATTGTTTCGGTGGATTGGACGTCTCGGAACTCCACTGTTCGCTGTACGACATCTCACAGGCGGTGGGCTCGATGTTCGGGTTTCAGAACCTTCTCTTCATCGTGAACGACTTCTGCGCGCTCTTGTACGGACTGTACTTCGTGATTGACTCCCTGATGGGTCTCAGCCAACCAGGAGACACCACCGCCTTCTGGTTGGCCTACGTCGTGTTCGAGGGGGTGTTCAGGTGTCTCAGACTGGTCGTCATGGTAACGGCGTGCTCACTCGCCACGGCTCAGGTAAACAATTGGGTCCATGAGCGTTGCTTATCCAGAGAATTTCCATATTATTCTGGACCACTTTTACAAAAAAATTAAAATTTTGAAAGAGAGAGCTGTCACCAGTTCAACTGGCAAAGAGTTTTATCCATATACCTGTTTTAAAAAAACTCGGTATTAGAGTTAGACCCAAAGCAAAAGTAATATAATGGCTAAATGCACTCGACATAGACATAACATAAGACACCAACTTGTCTTCAACAAAGTTAGATAAAGAAAACTATAAATACTACTTTGGTTAAGTTATTTATTTATACTTATTATGTAATCTGGTCCTACAGGCCCAGGAGCTAGCCTACACTGTGTCGAAACTTCAGACCTCAGCCAGAGATGCACGGATGAGAAGCCAGGTATGTTCTTGGCATTGACGTATGTACATTGTAGGGCAGGGCTTGGCTGTGTCTCTTACCCACATTATACACTCAATGGTCTTGTTTCAACCTCGACGTTGGTACTCTCACCCACATTAAATACTCAATGGTCTTGTTTTAACCCCGGCGTTGGTTCTCTCACCCACATTATATACTCAATGGTCTTGTTACAGATGCAGGTCTTCTCCAGTCAACTCGTACATCGCAAGATCAGCTTCACGGCCAGCGGGCTCTTGCCAATAGACGCTTCTCTCATTTCAGCGGTGGGTGAATTATTTCAACACCACTTAATACACTTACTAACAACTTAATGTAAAACTAGGAAGCACACACCGACAGTGTTGGCTCGAGCGTAAAGCGCGCGACTCTGCTTCGGGAGGTCCCAGGTTCAAATCCCGTCGAGACCGGCAATCCTGACTGAAGTTTTTTTCGAGGTTTTACTCAGTCGTGCAAGGTATTGAGTCCTTTTGAACAGCCCTCGGGCGTATCCCTTCATAACTGTCCTAACTCCAATATACCTAGTTAGATACCTGACGAAGGGCGTGCATTGCACCCTGGGCAGGTTTCCCACGGGAAAGTATTATTTTAATTATCATAACTAAGGATCATCGCATGTGTATGAACCGAGCATTATTGTCAAGCACTCAAGCATCTAGGATTTATCCATGATATCCAAGACACTCCTTTAGGATCCCACAGGGCTACCACTTTTCAGGACGCTGTTTACTGTAGGCCCACCCTCAGTGCTCGAGCATTAAAACATTGTATTTTTTTAATTTCCCGCGGGAAGCCTGCCCAGGGTGCAATACGCCCCTAGGTGTCTAACTAGGTATGTTGCGGATGGGATAATTGTGAAGGGATGTCCGAGGTCTGTTTAAGAGAACTCAATCCCTTACATTCGCATTAACGACTGAGGAAAACATTGGAAAACCTTCAGTCAGGATTGTCTATCTCGACGGGATTTGAACCCGGGACATCGAGCCAACACTGTCGGTAACATTGCTCGTTACCAACATAACAACAGCTGTCTTGTATCCCGCCAGTTTGTCCCGAGGTGATAGCTTAATGGAGCCTCCACCAGCCGCTCTTAGAGGTTGTTTGCTATGCAAAGATAGACAGATTGAACCCACGGATACTTGGAAACTCCATTAGAGTAATTAGCATCGATTTTACCAACTCACTCAGCAACAATTAACGCATATCTCGCCAGCGTATCTTGCCACACGTCTATCTCAAACGACTCACGAGTCGAGTGTTTTCGATGATAATATAGCAAATTATTTGAGTTATTAAAGTGGTTTTAAAATCGATGAGCTTACTATCTGAGCATACTAATCAGACGAGTATGTTAAGGGTTGGCTTTTGAGTAAATTAATTTTCATATAATACACGTAATGTTGAAGTAGGCCAACTAAGCCAGTAATTGGTTCACTCTTGGAAAGCGGTGAATACAAATGTTATTTTGTATTTAATATTCGACGATCAATGGCTTTGATTAGTGGTAAAGTTCATTTGAAGCTTCACAAACATCATTTGCATAAAAAAACATGTCCTTTATTTGTCCTTTATTTATTGTCTTACAGGGTTGGCTTGGTCGCTTGAATTTCCTGTCCCCACTGAAAATCAGTTATATCACTGAGTTTGTAGACTCTAAATACAATTTATTATTTATTTATTATCCTCAACAAAAACCAAATTAAACTTTCTCAATTTCAATAATCGGGAAAAACTCCCGTGGGTGTATTTGATATTTTGGAAATCAATCCAGAAATTAAAAATCCATCTTAACGTTTTTTTCTATTTTTTGCTGGATTGATTTCCATGAAATCAAATTAAAATTATTGTTTATTGATCGATATGAATGATTTGTCTTTCAGATTGTGGGCGGAGTCACCACCTACCTGGTGATCATCATACAGTTCCAGATGATGACTCCTCCCCCACTGACGTCATCAACTCCTCAGCCAATCAGCAACAACACCTAGATGACGTCATACGTCAACCTTTTAATTTATATCAGCTGAACTAAAATTTTTACAAACAAATGTGATTGAACAAATCTTGTTTTAAGTGGAAAAACTGCGTTTTACAACCAAACGCTCCATGATTCTGAAACAACATTAGAATAAGTGCTAAGTCATGATGTATATAATATAATATCGTTAGATACGCGGGTCTAATCTGGAATTAGCAAGTACTAATAAAGACAACACGCTAAGTGCCAGCCTCATGTGAATGAGGCAAAATCTTCATGGGTGTGTATTACTAGTGTATTACTAGTGTAGAGTGTGAGTGCCGTAGGAAGACGAGTGCAGGATGGCGTGTAAGTGTGTGGTGTAAAGTGTAATTATGCTAGGCGTAGCTGGCTTGAAATATTAATGCCCGTGTTATATTACATAAGCTCGTGGCTTCAATAATCTTCTGCATTGTGTGTTATTAACTGTTTCTAAGAGAGATTGATAGCTAAGAAGGTATTTCTAATGATTTCATACCTGGATCTAGATTTACTAAAGAAATGTCTACGAAAGTCAAAGACAAGACTCCTATGGGATCATTATACATAAAGTACATAAATAATCTTTTCTCAATCGTAAAAAATGAAGAAAAAACGCGTAAAACTAACTAATAATTAATTTTTAGTGTGTTCGTGACCCTGCTTATCTGTTTAACGTAACGAAAGTATAATCTATTATCTGTGGGTTTAATTTCATTTCACAGTTGTCACTTCCGGTTCAATAAGCTTGTATAATATTACGAAATCATTTCTCGATTAGACAGTCGGGAAACATCACTTCCGTATGATAATGTTTAATATCCGCGGGTGTTCGCACTGTCCATACCACTGCGTCGGGGCCTACAGGGTAGGCTTAGTCGCTTTGATTTACTGTCCCCCACTGAAAATCAGTTATATAACTGAGTGGGTAGACTCTAAATACAATTTATTTATTTATTTATTTAATACCCAGAGATGTGTAAATCCGGCTCGGCCGGGACTCGAACCCTGGTCCACCACAGAACCACCGAGACGGTAATTCCTCCGGTTTGTTAGAGCATGATAGATTGAATGGATGGAACTGAACTGCAACGAATCTGCTGAATCTGCTACATTTGAACCAACCAAACATTGCATTATCTAATGCAGGTATGAGGTAGGTTTATTTTTCGAATTGGTTTTTCAGGATAATGTTAAATGCAACCCAGAAAAAAATTAAAAACAAAATTAAACGTGTCCAAATCCCGGGGAGTTGGAATTTTTATAGAATTTTATTAATGAAATTGAGTAATGAACCCTCGTTCATACCTGTATTGGATAAATTAATTAAGTAACTTAATTAATACGAAAATATAAATCTATAAATTTTATAGTATACCAACTCAGTCTTACAACTGATTTTCAGTGGCGGACATGCAGGCGCCGACATACTCGACGAGCGACCAACTACCAACTAGATACCGTCACATTTAAGTAGGTAACACCGATCAGTCAAGCTGGACACGATTCCACCCGTAAGCGACGCCAGAATAAACAAGACTTATTCGGAACAACCTTAAAAATTATTTTGTGCCTCGTGGCTAGGACGGCACCAAAGTCACCGTTCACACATTCCTAAGCCAATACTTGATGGACTTAGGTCCATATCAAAAGTGAAAAAACTTCTGCCCACTGCGGGATATGAACCCTGAACCATCTGCATCGGAAGCAGAGACTCTACCCACAATACCAACGCAGTGTGATGGTGTGGACTACATCGCTTGTATTGTTTGTCTGTTGTGTATTGACCCGTCCCTAACAACTCAGACTGGATAATCAGCGTCAACCCTTGCACCTCAATTGTTTTCGTAATTGTTGTCAGTCAGTCCGTCTACTTGAATGACACAGTAGTGATACATCCGCTGTACAGTGCAACCGTCTAGTGAGTGCATCTCTTCTCTTGTAAGTGTGGGTGGTGTGGCGAGTGACGAGTGCAAGTGGACATCTACACTGAGGGTTCGACTCCCGGCAGCGTCATCTTTGTTAGCCTAGACAGCTAGACACAAGTAAGTGTCGGCAACAGCTTCACTCTCAATACAAACCTGACAAGGTACAGTCCACTATTGGTTTCTCTGGCCATGCTCGGCCACAGCACACTTGATTGAAAGACCGGACCTATGATGGTTTTGTAGTGCCTGAATAAAAGAGGGCCTCAACATAACACTTGCTTGTGTGGAGGGGGGGGGGGGGGGGGGGGGGGGGAGGCTACATTCACCTTTACATTGACTATTATATTACAGCGTTTGAACAATATGATAATATTTTATACTTTGAAAAGTTTTTGTTATTCAAAACCCTCTTTCATCAAGGTTTCCGGAACTTCAAGCAATCTATCAGAAGTTGAAAGCAGGGGCTTAACAACCCTTGTTTTTCGGGGGGGGGGGGGGCGAACATTGCTAATGGAACTTTCTTCGGGAAAAGTATGTAATACAATTGGTCGCCTGGGGGGACGCCCCCTAGTTATATAGCGCGGGTCTGGGGCGCAGGGCTGAAGGATTGTTTTATGTTCATTGCAAATGCTGGTATTTTTTTCTTTTTATTTTAGGTTTTTCGTGGTTTCGTTTTCTCTATAATTTCCTCCATAGTTTCCAAAAAATTGTGAAGAATGTCTGTTTCATCGACAGATTATAAAATCTTGCCACAAAGTTGTGCTCCCACGTCCCTCTCACCAAATTTTGAGGGGGGGGGGGAAGGTCCCCCCTCCCCCCACCTAGTTACTTTGGTTCTACCCGGAAATGCGATGAACCCCGCGCTCTCAGTCGTACCAACCTATTTGTTCTGCACGCCACCCAACGCGATAATTACAAGGTTGGCAGCTCGTGTTTGCGAATCTACGATGAGATTGATTCTTGTGCTCATAAGGTGCAATTATCCCAAGTAAACCAGGCCCACGTCAGCACTGCCAACATAACAATAATTGTTGTGTTGTGTTCAGCTCTAACCAGGCTGGCATTAGTATTACAATGTTGTTAATAAATTACCAGCTGGTAGAAATGATTATGATTATGAGGCAAATTATTTTCCCTCAACTTCTTCTTTGTAATCGTTTTATCATCGAGTTGAAAATATGAAACGCTTTGAAAACCGTGTAGACATTCTAACATTCTAATAGTCTAATAAGCTGTACTGACAGTGTTGGCTAATTCGGGAGGTCCCGGGCTCGATTCCCGTCGAGACCGGTAATCCTGACTGAAGTTTTCCCCCGAGGTTTCCCTCAGTCGTTAATGCGAATGCAAGGGATTGAGTCCTCTTAAATAGCCCTCGGACATCCCTTCACAATTGTCTTATCCGCAACGAAGCTATAGTTTACTTAAAGTCGGGCAAACATTGCACTCGATATAACAAGTCTAATTCCCAAGGTAAAAATAAAATATAGGTTGTGTATTATGTGGGTATACTCTTCCAGGTTGCTTTAGCACTTAGTTGCCTCGTTGCCTCAGTAATAAAATATAGTAAGGACTTTCTTTGACTTTAAATATTAATTTAAATTCATTATTAAATTGTAATGCATTCGTAATGGACAACCGAGGAGAAACTCTGACAAAACCTTCAGTCGGGATTGCCGGTCTCGACGGGATTCGAACCCGGGACCTCACGAATCAGAGTCGCGCGCCTTTAGGCTCGAGCCAGCTCTGTCGGTACATGTGGTATCGTATGGTATCTGGTGACGATTTATTTTAAGTTACATGGATGGTTCAACAATGATCTCAACTAGTACTTCGATCCCAAGGCGGCCAGTGCTTGAAATAATCCTATACTCGTGACGTCATTTGGGCCCTAAATCTCGAAGTGAACGACATGAATAAACAGGTCGTGCCCGTCAGTCCGGCTGTGTGCTCTCCTAGGGAGAAAGTCGGGGAGCCACCAACACTAACTCACATTGTTGCCAGTGAAAACCACAAGCTCCCTTCGTAGTCGGGGAGCCACCAACACCAACTCACATTGTTGCCAGTGAAAACCACAAGCTCCCTTCGTAGTAAAGTTTTGTAATGATATCCAACATCTTCACGACTTGGTATCGTCGTATGTTTACTTGGTATCTAGGGCGACGGTCGTCGCCCGGCAGACAAGCGATGCGATGCTTAGGCGACACCGAACTCCGGCCCTATATACACCTACAAGAGTTGGGGGGTTTTCAGCTATCTGCACACGCCGCCCCGAAAGAGTTACAATCTTGAAACTCGGTATATGACCTGGTATGTGGTCCATGATATACCAAAAAAAAAATCAACCCGATCCGACAACTCGTTCTGTGTTAAAAAAGGCTCTCAACATCGTCAAATTCCTTAAGGCTGGCTGGTGGCTGGTGGCTGGTGGCTGGTGGGTGGGTGGGTGGCAGTTCTCCGCGGAGAGTTCTTTAGCCTACAGAGAAAACGGTAAATCTTAGAACTATGAAACTTGGACCACACTTAGGTGTATTTCAGACGCAGTGCCTTTTGCTTTCAAAACCAAAATCGGGTAACAGGGACCGGAGAAAATCAAAATTTGGATGATAATCAAAACGCGTAATTACCAAGGCGTGGTAATTTGTACAAACTTGAAATTTAACATGCTATTAACCATTATAAATATCTTGCGTCCAAAACACAAGGGGCTAAATTTGGGATGACCATGGGCCCAAAAATGACAAAAAACATATCTGAACTTTAAGAAATGAATCATTCAAAGAAAACGCTACAACTGAGATGTTTCAAACGTGGAATACATTTTGATATCCCTCATTCTTTATCACTTTTGAATATGGAAAGCAAATCGGTTAACGGGCACCGGAAAAAAAACAAAATTATCAAAAGTAGGTAATTCCGTACTCTTATGAATAATACGCTATACCGAGAAAACGGTTCATCTTAGAACTTTGAAACTTGGGCCACACTCAGATGTACCTCATATAACAAAAACCGGGCAATTGGGACCGGGGAAAATCAAAATCAAAATCAAAATCAAAATCAAAACGCGTAATTACTCAGGCGTAGTAATTTGTACAAGCTTGAAATTAAACATGCTCTTAACCATTATAAATATCTAGAGCTTATGCTAGTGCGTTGGTCTTGTTGTTAGCGTATCTGCTTCCAATGCAGACGGGCCAGGGTTCGATTCCCGCTAAAGTCAGAAGTTTTTTAACTTCTGATTTGGACTTAAGTCTATCAGTTCTTGTCTTAGGAGTTTGTAAACGGTGACTTTGGAGCCGTCCTAGCAAAATCAAAACGCGTAATTACTCAGGCGTAGTAATTTGTATACAAGCTTGAAATTAAACATGCTCTTAACCATTATAAATATCTAGTGCTTATGCTAGTGCGTTGGTCTTGTTGTTAGCGTATCTGCTTCCAATGCAGAAGGGCCAGGGTTCGATTCCCGCTCAAGTCAGAAGTTTTTTAACTTCTGATTTGGACTTAAGTCTATCAGTTCTTGTCTTAGGAGTTTGTAAACGGTGACTTTGGAGCCGTCCTAGCAACGAAGCACATAATAAATTTCAGAGTTGTTCTGAATCGGCCTGAATCCGGCCTGAATCCGCGGGTGTTCGCACTGTCCATACCACTGATTGATATATTTCCTATTAAAAATATCGATCTTTGGTTGGTTATCGCTCACTCGTCGATTGCAGGGTTGGCTTGGTCGCTTTGATTTAAAGTCCCCCACTGAAAATCAGTTATATAACTGAGTGGGTAGTCTGTAAATAAAAATTTATTTATTTATTTAAGGGGTATCTTTGGGGGGACCGTGGGCCCAAAAATGTAAAAAAACAACTTTGAACTCAACAAATTTAATCATTCACACCTTGATAGCGAACGAACAACAAAAAGATGTAATATCCAACCAAATACAAAAATTTGTAAAAAAAAAAAAACGGCAGCCAAGCTCTCCTTCAAAAGTCTCCGGCTGTGAATGCTGTGAGATATAGAAGTTGAGCCAAGCTTTTTATTCTTTCTCCCTAGTTTCGCTTTTAAAATAAGTAAGATCATTTCGCCTGTTGACGAGCGCCAAGCCAACGATTTTTGTGGTAAAAAAGTAAAATTTTTAAACTCGAAATCATAAAAAAAATTGCCTTGGCCATTGAATTTGGTTCATGGCCAAGCCATTTTTTTATGATTTCGAGTTTAAAAATTTTACTTTTTTACCACAAAATCGTTGGCTTGGCGCTCGTCAACAGGCGAAATGATCTTACTTATTTTAAAAGCGAAACTAGGGAGAAAGAATAAAAAGCTTGGCTCAACTTCTATATCTCACAGCATTCACAGCCGGAGACTTTTGAAGGAGAGCTTGGCTGCCGTTTTTTTTTTTTACAAATTTTTGTATTTGGTTGGATATATATATACGCTGGACCGAAAAGTATGGCTCGACGAGGACGTGGGTGCGAATCCCGCGTAGGGCTTTATTTGAAATCTCTCACCAGTCACCACTCATCGTCTCGAATAGCCTTAGTGTATTAATATGAAATGTTAAGCAACATAAATCGTCATCCTAGTTTCCAAACAAGACTTTTTTCATTCACACCCCAATGAGATTCAAATCCTTAGTTCGGATTCGGGAAACCCGAGGTTCCGAGTACCCGTTCACATTTATTGGATGAGCGAAGCAAAGACTTCAATTTTTAATTTTACCCTGATAATGCGACATTTTCGTGATATTTGGCTCCCGACGGGGCAAACGGCTACTCCGATCTTAATGAAACTTTATGGGAAACGTTAGAAATCACAGAACTTCAATATGACATGATTTAAGGGACAATCCAAGAAATATTTCTCATAGGAATCGAGTTTTTAGGGCAACGATAATCAACCATAAAAGTTCATCCATCAACGCGACTGGAAAAAGCGTAAGCGAAGTGTCCTAGTTTATTTAAAGTATATCCTATTCACTATTTAGCTAAAAAATAATTTACAAATGTGGAGTTTGTTTGTTATGTTCTGTATATAATCAAACAATGTAACCTCTCATGCACACAGTGACGTCGGAGCTCTTGTCCTACGTCACAGCTCTTGTCCTACGTCACAGCTCTTGTCCTGCGTCACAGCTCTTGTCCTACGTCACAGCTCTTGTCCTACGTCACAGCTCTTGTCCTACGTCACAGCTCTTGTCCTACGTCACAGCTCTTGTCCTACGTCACAGCTCTTGTCCTACGTCACAGCTCTTGTTACGTCACAGCTGTGTGACCTGTGTTGATAAGAAGTCGTGTGTCATCTTGAACAACTCTGAGGCAATCGAACACAAGAGTGTTGTCTTGTTCCGGATTCCTTGCATACCTACCTGGGTGTTGGATAACGCTTGATCTGTGACCCCAGCTTCTCGACGCCGTCTGCTTCCTCTAGAGGCCACTCTAGTCTTCTCTTCTCTGTAGCTTCTTCCACACATAGGTGACACAACCTGGTCGAACACACGACAGAACCATGTTGTCTGGGTAAAAAGTAAATCAATCTAGAAATTAAAACATCCATCTCAGCGGGACAACGAACCCCGGTCTCCCAGTTGCTTATTGATCTCTAACAACAGGTATTAACCCACAAATGTTGGGTAAATAAAACTAAACAATTCAAAATACATTTGAAAACAATACAAATACGTCATACAAATCATTAAATACATTAACAAAGTACTATAAAATTACTAGGAAAACGCCAAAGTCGTTGTTAGACGAGCGAGCGAGTGAGTCATGTGTTGAGCACCCGGGAACGTTAACATTTAAGTTTGATGATTATATTGGTATAAATAATAGGGTTTTAAGTTTGGTTGGTATAAAGGCGCGTCAACTGTAAGGCCATAATGCGCCACTCTAGCCTGATGGCTAGGGAAGAAAGAACCATGCTGAAACCAGCCTTGGGTAGGGGGGGGTAAGGGAATGTTACCGGGTACTCAACACATGGCTTGCTCACTCGTCTAACAACGACTTTGGCGTTTTCCTAGTTATGTATAATTATTTAGGATGAAGACTTAAGATCAGTTGAAAAATAAACAAAACGTATAGTTGTTACCATAAGAATAAATTATATAGACATTGAACATGAATGAGCCACGAGAGTGTTTTTTACCACTTGAATATCACATGCAGCAGATTCTTTCTGCGTTTAGTCCATTTATTTATTAGTCAGCTACAATATTGGCCTACATTAATTTAAATATGCATTTCACTTTTTGAACGTTGTAACGGTCATAAGTACTAACTAAAAGGGTGGGGGTGGATTGGCCGATTAATATACAATCACCCTTATAATTAATGCGTATGACCGTTACAAGTTTCAAAAAGTAAAATGCACATTTAAATTAATGTAGGCCGATATAGTAGCTAACTAATAAATAAATCGACTAAACGCAGAAAGAAAATGCTGCATGTGATATTCAAGTGGTAAAAAACACTCTCATGTGGCTCATTCATGTCAAAAGCTAATAATATCAATAGTCAAGTAAATAATTTAGATGTAGGCTTATTGTGGCTTTAGCTAGGAATAGGAAAGTAAGAAAGAAAGAAATAAGAGAGAAATAAATGTTGTACCCGACACTTGCTGGCTGTAGCCTCTGTAGACACTGAGAAAGTATGGGCTGTACGGCTGCAACTAAGCAAGCGTTTCTGTCACCATGGTCTGTTACGCTTGTAATATAAATACGAAATTCTTTCCCCGATATGTGTTACACTGTGAGTATGCTTTGTACTAAAATATACTACTGGGGTGCGGGATCCCGAAGTTTAGGGTCGGGTCGGGTATTTGGGGGCAGACCTAGCGTCAAATAAGGTACCCACATCATCGTATCTGTATCATGTTTAGGGTTCTGGATTAGACTCTAAACAAAGATACAAAAGAAGATAACTAGAAAAACGCCAAAGTCGTTGTTAGACGAGTGAGTGAGTCATGTGTTGAGTACCCGGTAACATTCCCTTTCTTCCCCCTACCTAAGACCTCTCTAGCCTATCATAGGCTAGAGTGGCGCAATATGGCCTTACAGTTGACATTTAAAAACCCTTTCAATTATACCATTTAATTATTATCAAACTAAAATGTCAATGTTCCCGGGTACTCAACACATGACTCGCTCACTCGTCTAACAACGACTTTGGCGGTTTTCTAGTCTAGTTGGCTAAGGCGTCTTTATTCCCGGAATGTGGAAGACCAAGGTTCAAACCCCCCGTCGGGAATGATTTTCTATTCCTGGATTCCATTTAATAAACACAGAACTAAATGTTTGGAGGTGCATGGTGGTAGTTTCTTTCTCATCTACCTACCCTAGGGCCTGAAGGAGGTACATCGAGTAAAATAGATAATACTATCTCGTCAGGTTCGTGGAAGGAGAAAGGGAAAGGAGAGAGGAAAGAAAGGAAATAATAGGGGATCATTAATCTTATTTAGTTTTCCAAGAAACTAACTTCACAGTTTAATCCTCTATCCACAAAGTTCCCTTGTCTCGTTGCTGGAATCACTGTTTTGTTTAGGAAATGAAAGTAGCGTTGACGTCGTGATTCTAGATTCAGATCGAGGTGAACGATTGTTACAATGAGAGCATTACATAAAATATGTTCAATAACTGATAGTTGTGGAGATTATGCACTCGCCGAGGTGCTCTGAATCGCCGGCGAACGAGTGGAGCGGCGGGCGCTGGGAGAACTAGACGACCTGTGGGAAATACGGGAGGACATTCAGGATTGCCATGACGGGGAGTCGAACCGGGTAGCAAGAATAGAATAGAAATTGTTTAGAAAATAAATAAGTGATGTTGTTTTACTTTGATCTCATAATCAAAATTTAAACACCTACAAACGGAAGAATCTCGTGCTTCAGTTTAAAAGGAATTACACCAGGAAAACATAACTATATGGTCAAGGTGTTGGAGATTATCAAAGGTTACTCATAACCAATTTCTTTCAATTCCTCGTGGGAAACCTGCGCAGGGTGCAATGCAACCCTCTTCAGGTGTATAACTATGTATATTGGGGTAAGGACCAAGGAGAGATGTGAAGGGATGCCCAATGACTGTTAAGGAAAGTACTCAATCCCTTGCATTTGCACTGGGGGGGGGGGGGAAATAACGGAAAAAACTTCAAACAGGATTGCCCGTTTCGACGGGATTTGAACCAGAGGCCTCCGGGATCAGTCCCTGCTGAACACATGGTAGCTCATGTACAGTGCAACATGGGGTTTTAAGAAGGTTGCCATGGTGATCATAAATAACCAACAGTTTGGCTCTAGCTTTTACCGTATCAATCTGATCATAAGCCTAGGAAGGGTTGGGAGTAGGGGGAAATATTTTCCCAACTTCTTTCCGAACCACCCCCCCCCCCCTACACACACACTTTTTTCTGTGACCCCCCTACTTTAGAATTTTAAACACTGTCTTCAACTGATATCAGCAGTCAGTTTACCTAGTGCTTTGTGTTCCTGGTGTGCTGACTTGACTGCGGATTGTTGAAAGTGTGCACAAGCAAAAATTACCTCATCAGCAGAGGCAGGTATTTGCCATTTGGGGTGAAAATAAAAGTCAATTTTCGTTTTTATTGTACCCAAAAGCGGTGAAATGGCGCTGAAAATAATTCAACATTTAGTTGAAAGCTCTATAATGTCTCTCCCACTGATATTTTTGAAAATTTTGCGTGTGGTACTTTGTAATAGAATTGTAGATTACAATAAACTGTAGTTATGAGACTCAGAGACGAAACTTATTTTAATTTGGTTTTGTTCTGACCAAAAGCGGTGAATTGGTGTTAAAATAATTTATAATTTACAGTTTTTAGCGGTGAAAATTTCGTTTTCACCATAAACCTTCCTCTGATCATTAGGTATTCATTTTCCCCAATCGAACTAGTTGCTATACTCTCCTAGTCCCGAACCTGATTGCTGGCTTCGTAAAGTGATCCTGGTATCGCCGACTCTGTACCTCGCCTTGTAGGCTGTATTATCTCCAAGGCCCCAGACGATGTAATCAGCTAGTAGTTATGCGCCTCACCTCGATGTTAAATGTATCGATCTATTAATCGCCCCCGCTGAACAATGAAGCATTTAGCCGGGGCCTCGACCCTGGCCCAGGATTCTAGCCCGGGTTCAGGGACTGTATAACCAGCGCTGTTAGTCCTAGGCTCAGAGATGCTCGAGGAGTAGGCCTAATATCTCCAGAGAATCATACCAACATTCCGGACCACTCTTTGAATTTAGTTTCACCCAAACAATTTAAAACTTTGGGATATTGTTCAGCGTCATGGGCGTCCGCAGGAATTTTCGTAAAGGGGCAACTTATACTAAAGGCCCCCAAGGGTTCTGGGGCCAAGCCCCAGCCGCCGGAGGCGAAACATTTTGCGAGTTATTTTATCCTCAAGACGTCTCTTATAGCGATCTGAGATAATATATTGAAAAACCAATATAACGTTGCCATATTTTGACTTGACATAATTTTGGTAAATTTGAGTTTGGAAAACTACCAATTTCAGTTTCAATTTGTATGTATGTATGTGTATGTGTGTATGTGTATGTGACGTCGACAGGGTTTTCTTGGTTCGCTTTCAAATGTGAACAATTATGTGACTAAAATGGGTACTCTAAATAGTAAATACCACCTATTATAACAAAGTAGTAACAAGTCCCCTGTATTGCTTCAGTCCGAGCAAGACGGGCGTGCAGTAACGTCTAGATTACCCTCCACACAGACTAGACCAGAGGAAGAGGAATGCGAGGTAGCGACGTCTCTTGTAACTTGTAAGAGATTACATCATGAATACTAATATCTAGCACATAGATGTGTCTTTAGAATATTAGGAAGAAAATTCCTTTCCCATATTAAAAATTACTTAAGTTGACTTTTTTACAAACTTAGTAACTTTCCCTTCTCGTCGCGTGATCCTAGACCGAGCGATGTGCGTTGTGCGTGATAGAGCTCAGTAATACCTAGCTAGAGGTACAACACTCACTAGTAGGTCTGCCCATTGCAATGTCTTGCTGCAGATTCTGAAACAATATCTAAGAGATAAATTAATTCTGATATACCTTCCATTGGGCAAAAACTAGATAATGTCATTGTTTTAGTTTTCGTTTTCGTTTTCGATTTTCTTTTTTGATGATTTTTTTCTTTATTTCTTTATTTTCCTTTCCTTTTCGTTTCTCTCCCTTTTTCTTTTCTTTTCTCATTTATCCTATTTTTTTATATTTTGTTCGATAATTAATTGCATTTAATATCATTTTTTTATTTTTTTTTACAAAAAATTGTGTTATTAATATTATATATTGTTGAAATATTACTATTTCAAATAATATATACTTAACTGTAGTTCATAGTTGTGTCTGCATCTATGTTATTATATTTATTAAGTTGTCCTTGCTAAATCAGTTTTTTAACTGGACAGGGTAGACGTTAAATAAATTAAAAAATTGGTTACTTCCATTGATTTTTATTAGTGCATTAATCCCAGTTAGTCAATACTCAATGTTCGCTCGTCGATGGTGTTGGCTTGGTCTGTTAAATTTAGTCTCGCGCTCTCAGTATGAGGGGACGGAGGGTATTAGATGACGCCATGATGTTCATGTACTGAACGGCCAGACACAACTACAACGTTGAAACTAATCATGAATAGTTGATGCACATACTAGAAGTACATCATGATATGCACATTGCTGTTTGTGTGGCTGCATTAGCTAAAGAAGCTAGCACCACTATGCAATCCATCACGTTTCAGAGGTGTGAATGTGGCGTCAATACAGCGGCTACGCATGTGTGAAGCTAGCATCACTATGCAATCCATCAGGTCGCTAGGCAAGGGGTGTGAATGTGGCGTCGACAGGCGGTAATAAACACACCAGTCTATTATGCAACATGTAAATCATATAATATCCATAGAACACATAAGATAAACATGCAGGTATGTATGGGGGCAGACCTGTTTGCATACAGATAGGCTACACGGCGGCCTTGTAGAAATCACCTTGCCTCGATGGGATAGGGCGTGGAAGTCTTAAGAGTTAGTTTAAGTGAGGAATTGGAAATGTTCTGATTATTGAGTAAAATTAAAAACCACGTTCTGGTGAGACTTTCATTCATAGATGATGAAAACAAGTTTCTGAAGTAATTTTGGAGAAGACTTTCATTCATAGATGATGATAACAAGTTTCTGGAGTAATTTTGGAGAAGTAAATAGTAAATAGAGCATACGTAACCAAAACAGAATCAAAATGTGCAAAGATAATAAAATACAACAATCTCTCCTCAAATTTGTTAGTCCTTGAATTCAAGGAATCTTTCATGAATCTTTATAGTTCAGGCTGTATGTGCACTTTTCAAAGCAAGCAATCCCAGGGGAAGAAAATAATAAAAACAACACGAGGCAAGGCCTAGACTAGAAGCTCCCTGTGCATAATGTATAGAGGTGTGCAGCATTGCTTGGAAGCAGGGACTGCATTCTACTGGACGACCAGCCAGTGTTAGGCTCTGCATCACACAGAGGTTGAACAACACTAATGGTTGCAGTACTTCATGCAGTTGTTAACTCGCATACGTGGGCGTCGGCCGAGAACAGTTGCTGTTCTTGGTTCTGTTTCTGCAGAATGTATAGCCTGGATTCTGAGAAACCAAGCCACTCGACCTCTACGGGTTGCTGGACCAAGCATGGTTGAAGTCTCTGGGGTCATTAAGCTACGTTGCATGAACTGGGAAGTACGGAGAAATATATAGGCCCAGTAACTCTCCAAACATTAGTCATAGATTGAAACATTCGACATGGTTTCAAGTATTGTCACCTGTCGGGCTTTTTTTAACCTGCCCAGGGTGCAATATGTATGCCCCTCCCCATGTGTAACAATAAGGTTTTGGAGTTATTGTTATTATTTAATTTCGATGTCTTGATAGCCTTAGTGCATTAATATGAGACGTTAAGCAATATCAAATTAATCAAACAAATTCATGCACATTGCTGGTGGCAAGAGTGAAGCAAGGCCCCTTATTAACGCAATGTGCCTTACCACCAGTTTAAGATCTAAATTAACAGCGACTTTATACACAGTAACAATATATTATACATGGGCATTGTTGTTGAGAAAACTCAATCCCTTGCATAGAAAAACCTTCAGTCAGGATTTCCGGTCTCGACGGGATTTGAACCGGACCTGCCGAATCAGAGTGGCGCGATAAACACTCGATCCAGCACTAAAAATGTTTCAGTGAGTTGAGAGGCTGAATTGTGAGATTCACGTAACTAAGGCAGCACTTTGTGCACCCGGATCTGTCCCTCTGACTCTGTGAGGTCCTGGAAGTGTTGACCGCAGGACGAGGAAACTCGTACGGGGAGCTAGAGGTCCTAATCATAGGGTGGGACATGTCAGGTACCAAGTGGCGCCGTAGTGCTGGACCGAGGACCAATCTAGAGCTCCAGAACACCATCCAGTCCAGGGTCTCTAATCATAGCGTGGGCAGAGGTGTAGTCGAGGGGTCACGCGCGTCTGCCCTCGAATTACGATTCTGCCTCTCAAATCTGCTACAAAAACGCGATATGGCACTTTTCAAAGCAAAACAATCCGCATTTGTTGAATCAAGGAAGAGTCAACCAGGGTTCTTTAGATGATGGGATGTACATTAATTTTATGTCTCCTGGTAAAAATGAGGAAATGTTTGTAATCCCAACTCTAATCACGCTCTAAGAGTCGAGAATTTTCACGGGGCTGTTTGCCCCGGACCCGTATATCTTGGGGGCATCATGTCAAATAAAAATTGTGCCCCCCCCCCTTGCCACCCTCTGACCAAATTTTTTGGGGGGAGCGGTTGTCCCCCCGCGGTACGCCACTAGATGTCTCGTTACATTTCTTCATTCGATTAAAATCATAGGCTGCAATTTTCATGGGAGACACATCTTTGAATGTAGTATGTACCCGTATATCTAACGTGAAAAGTTCCGTAAAAACTTCACCAAGATCAAAGTAGTCTGCATACCTTGCATTTAAGTCAGTTACTGATGTAACTGTTCCCTTAGTCTTGGCTCGTACCATTCTCTATTCTCTAAAGGGCGGGTGATGGTTGTGGTGGTTCTCTAGACATGGTAGCCTACGAGTTGTTACCTAGCTCCACAGCCCTGGAACAGTCAGACATATTATTATCATCTATCTACGTAAGAGCAGGCAGCCATGTTGAGGTTTTGAGGTCATTTTTTAACTCCAGCTTGGATTGAATGCATCGCTGAGATTCCTGCGTCGCTCGCAAGGCCGTTGCTCGACCTTCTCTTGCGCATGCGCGCTCAACACGTGTCATGCAGCCGGGTGACCCGCGCACACGTGGAGGACGAGGAGGAAGTTCTTCTCCTTCTTCTCCACCTCCTTCTCCTCCTCCACCTCCTCCTTCTCCTTCTCCTTCTTCTTCTTCTTCTTCTTCTTCTTCTTCTTCTTCTTCTTCTTCTTCTTTTTTCTATTTGACCTTTTTACTACATTTACTTTACTACAGTTACAGTAGGCTTCACAATTACAATTAACAATGATGCAAATGAAATGTAAACGTTTTTACCGTCAATCTTTTATCCTGAAGATTTTGGTAAAATAAAAAAAACTTACATCTAAACTTCGCCAATAAAGACCACTCACTTACATTTTTATTACATTTCATTTTGTGTTTGTGCTATTCTAAATATTCAATCGATTGTCTGTAGTAGCTCTTGACTGTCTCGCGGGGTCGGCGACCTCTGCGAATGTTCACGTGCACCGAATGCCAAGTCCGAGCTCCACAGGAACCATCCAGTTCTCCCTGCAGCTGCGTCCTATGCTGTTTGTGAGGACCGCGTCTTGTTTTGCTCTTGTTTCCGTCTGGACCAGATCAGCTCAACGAACAATGAGATCAACTGAGCCTGTCTGTACTTTCATGGGTTCGATATATTATGATTGCTTCTCCTGGTCTCTCAACGCTTGGCAAGACTATTATAGACTTCTCAAGGCTCCTGAAGGCATGTCAAGGCTTGTCAAGGCTTCAAGGCATGTCAAGGCTTGTCAAGACATGTCAAGACTTGTCAAGGCCTCTCAAGGCTTGTCAATACTTGTAAAGACTTGTTAAGGCTTGTCAAGGCTTGTGACAGTGACGAACAGTAGTGATGCGTGAAGGAAGCTTATGTCACAACTCTCAATTTAGAAGTCCCGGGTTCGTTCCTCGTCTCATGCAGGAGGTCAAGTACCTTCGTCATTGTGCGTGTAATCTCGGCCGATGATGAGACCATATTGTGCGTGGTTGTGGTTGTGGTAGAGTTGGGTTTGTCCGGGGTAATATCATCATCATCATCATCATCATCATTGGTTTGATTCCGTCTGGTACGAGACGGGTGAAGCGCTCGGGGGGACGCGGCGTCCTTCACAAGGCAACGTGAGAGAGAGAGAGAGAGAGAGGCACGTTAGGCGCCCAGATGCAATCGCCTCCACTTGCTCCACCAGGTAAACATCAAATTGTATGTATCCCTAAGCGATGAATTTACTGTAATTCATCGTGCAGACCTGATTTAAATTTGTTGTTCCGGGGGGGGGGGGGGGGAGAGAATAATAGATGGGTTATTTATTACTTTGCACATTTCATCGACTCCGAATAGTAACTTTATTGTACACTTTTTTTACACAATACAAAATTAAATTGATTTCGATGATTTTGTACAAGTTAAGGAGACCAAAACGTATAATTTTGTAATTTAGAATGTGTCGAACAAAAATCGTCAATAACTTTTGTATAAGAGCTACGCTTATAGGAGATGTAGTGTACGAAGAGAAGCCTACTAAATGACTTCACCTCCCTCCTAGCCAACCATGCGAACTTGTTAGTTTTCGCCCCTTCCGCGCATCGAGCTCACCAAAAACAATCAATCTCAAGTCACGTGGTTTCAATAGTGTTGTAACTGGTGTTCATACATTCCTACGATGATGTTCGTTGTGTATCTTGCTTTGATGAACATCCTGGGGTGGCAAGGCACTCAGAACATAGTCTACACCTTGCCGTGGACGTGTATTGCGCCCGGCAGGTCCTCTACTGCAGTTCCTTGAACTTGCGAGAATGTACAGACAAAGCTAAAACATCCATTAGTAATCAGCCCGACACAGTGGGGTCTACACACTTTGCCAGCAACATTCTTCATACACACGAACCAGTATATTATATTGATAAATATGCTAGCTTTGTGGCCGAGTAATAACAATCAATTCCATGTCCAAATAATACACAACAATCACAAAAAGTTATTATTACCTAGTAGTTTCTAAATTATGTTCGTCAAGGTTAGTTGCCTTGGTTTTGAAGATTAAGAAGTCGAACTATGTGATTTAAAAAAAAATATATATATGTACTAAGGAATAAATCAAAAAGTCACTAAATAAGATTGTGTGAGTGCGAAGGATTGGGGAGAGGGTGAATGAAGGTTGGGGTCTAAGGAGACCCCGAGAACAGGGAGAAGACAGGGCGGTAAGTAGGTCCCCGTCTGGGCCTGGGGTAGAATTTAGAACAGAGAATAGCTCTGATAATCGTAAAGGCGAGGAAAGAGGTAAAGTCCATCTCGCAAACATCAGCTAGCAAGTAGGGAAGTATATAATTCCCGAAACTGGAGGCAAGCTCTGGCATTCATCGTCGGTGAACTACCTCCCTTCCCCTGACGACCTCCCCGACGACCATTACATCACGAACGATGACTAAGACGATGACGACCACGACGTGAGAATCCTCCCCTTATCTCCCCCTATCTTTCTTGGACTGAACATATTAAACATGTTTGTCGAAAGACTTACGCCTCGCTACATTCATTAAATAGACTTAAGAACTTTCTTCCAACTAAACTCAAAAGAATGCTTGTACAATCTCTCATATTTCCTCACTTTGACTACTGCGACGTTATTTATAATGACTTGACTGAAGACTTATCTATTCGACTTCAACGGGCTCAAAATTCATGCGTACGTTTTATTATGGGTATTAAAAAATCTGATCATGTAACTCAAAGTTACAAAGATCTTCAATGGCTTCGCCTAAATGATCGACGTAACCTCCACTCTGTCTGTCTTGTTCATCGCGTATTATCAACTTCTTTACCGTCTTATCTTGCTACCAACTTCACGTACCTCCATTCAAATCATCTCTTTAACACTAGATCAAGGGCAGGTACTCAACTCATTTTCCCAGTTCACAGGACAAACTTACTCGATAGTTCATTCACTATCAGTTCAATAAGAACTTGGAACGCTCTACCTTCAAACATCAGGGACACCCATATCAATAGTTACAATATCTTTAGGAGTAAAATTCATGAACTTTATTTCAAAAAATGCCATGGGAATACTGACAAATAACAACATGCACATTGCACAATATGTTTAAACTCACAATAATAAGCTTTTTCTTGATTTTACTTCTGTAGACAATTCACTTAATAATTATGGTATGAATGATAGTATAAATGTGTAATATGTATAGTTTATGCGCTTTAAAAATGTAAATTACTGTTATTTTATCAAATATTTATTGTAAATTCAAAATTGTTATTAACAAATTAGAAATCTGAAAATGTATTTAAATTAAAGGTTGGATGGAAGAAAAGGTTTAGCTGGCCTTAATCCCGCCTGGAAAATAAAGACGATTATCTATCTATCTATCTATCTATCTATATAATAATGGCTGGTTCTGACCAGCACATGGGACTTTCCTCCCCACATCCCCGACGCTAGATTGGAGTATTATAATCTAACAGTTGACGCGCCCTATATCCTTCCAATAAACTATACTTGTCCGCCTTATCATCCTCTAAGCTAGAGTGGCTCATAATGACTTAACGGTTGACGCGCCCTTTATACAAGTAAACTAAACTTGTCCTCCCCTTCATTCTCTAAGCTATGACTTAACGGTTGGCACGTTTACTATTGGAAAATGCTTAGATCGTTGGACGAGTGAGCGAGTCATGTGTTAAGTACCCGGAAACATTTGTATACATAATAGGGTTTTAAGTTTAGTTGGTATAAGGGCGCGTCAACTGTAAGACCATAATGCGCCACTCTAGCCTATGACAGGCCAGGGCGGAAATACCCATGCTGGATCCAGCTTTAGGTTGGCAAGGAAATGGAATGTTCCCGGGTACTCAACACATGGCTCGCTCACTCGTCTAACAAAGACTTTGGCGTTTTCCGAGTTATGTTTAATAATGTTTTCTTATTTAGTTCAAAGACGTAAGATCAGTTGAAAAATAAACAAAACATATAGTTGTTGCCATAAGAATAAATTATATAGACATCGGACATGAATAGCCACGGGAGTGTTTTTTACCACTTGAATATCACATGCAGCAGTTTCTTTCTGCGTTTAGTCCTTTAATATATAAGTTAGTTACTATATTGGCCTACATTAATATAAATATGCATGTGACGTTTTGAACCTTGTAATGGCCGTAAGTATTAACTATAAGGGTGGGGGTGGATTGGCCGATTAATCTACCATCATCATTATAATTAATGCTTATGACCGTTACAAGTTTCAAAAAGTAAAATGCACATATAAATTAATGTAGGCCGATATAGTAGCTAACTAATAAATAAAGCGACTAAACGCAGAAAGAAAGTGCTGCATCTGATATTCAACTGGTAAAAAACACTCCCATATTGCTCATTCATGAAAAGTTATTAATATCAATAGCAATGTAAATAACTTACTTTAGCTCTGAATAGGAAAGACGTGAAAGAAAGAAAGAAAGTTTTTTTGTTTATTTGGATGAGGGGGCGTCAACCGTTAGGTCATAATACGCACTCTAGCCTAGGGGATAAGGGGAGGAGGAGCCCATGCTGGTCAAAACCAGCCACGGGTAAGGGGGAGGAAAGGGAGGGATCTCATGCCAGGTCATTGTCCGTTGTGTTAATTGTCATCGTCGTCGGGGACGTCGTCAAGGGAAAGGGGAAGTGTCCCCGACGACGATTGCCAGTGTTCGCCTCTAGTTTCGGGTAGTAATATACTCCGCTGTTATTAGCTAATGTTTGCGAGGTGGACTTTATCTCTTGAATCGCCTTTTACGATTAGCAGAGCCATGCTCTGGGCCAATTCTACCCCGGGCCCAGACGGTGTAGATTGTGGTAGGACCTGTCCAGCACGAATCTCATAACTCGCTTTGGCGTTCCTAGTATCATATGTTCTGTTTCGCGCCAAGATGATGTTACGAACCTCCCACACATGGCAAGACGTTCACTTCACGAGCGCGCTGATATTTCCAATCCCGCCACTTAAAAGTACATTAGGTTTTAATCGTTGTCCGTGACGTAACGCAAGACACCACGTTATGCCCGTGAGTCGGACGTAAGTCACTTCCGCATCCTCTCGGACACACGAGGGGGCACGGAAACTGTTCGTTTGGAGTAGTGGTTAGCTTAACTCTTCTAATAGAAGGTCCCGGGTTCGAATCGCGCTTCAGGCGAAAGTTTTTAGTCTTCTCATGTGGATTCAAGTCCTTCACTTTTTGTCTTAGGAATGAGAAAACGGTGACTTTTAAGCCATCCAAGCAACGAAGCACTTAATAAATTTAAAGTTGTTCTGAATCGGCCTTGTTGATTCTGGCGTTGATCCGCGGGTGTTCGCACTGTCCATACCACTGATTGCTATATTTCCTTTTTAAAAAATATCGATCTTTAATTGGTTATCGCACACTCGTCGATTGCGACAGGGGCCTACAGGGTTCGCTTGGTCGCTTTGGTTTAAAGTCCCCCACTGAAAATCAATTTCGATAAATACGATTTTTAAAAATTATTATTTATTTATTTATTCAATACTTATTTCATCTGGAGACGCAACGACGCTAGGTGTCCGCCTAAGTGTCCAAGGACCGCAATGACTCAAATATCTCGATTACTAATGGGCGTTCTTAGGGAATACGTACTGTTCGGGGAATAGCTTGTAGAAAACAGTAAAATAGTAACTAGTAGTTTGTGAACTCGTATGTTGTACGTGAACCCAGGTAGTAACAGTTCTAGTTCCGAGATGCGTGAGATTCAAGGCCCCGGGTCAAGGACACACGCACAGGCACACGCACACGCACACGCACACCGGTGGTTCACACGTATCGTGTCGACTGATTCGGGAGGTCCCGGGTTCGAATCCCACCACCGGCAATCCCGACTGAAAGTTTTCTATGAGGTTTTCCTTAAGCGTTTATGCAAATGCAACGGATTGATCCTCTTAAACAGTCCTTGAAAATTCCGTTTACAATTATCTTAACTCCAAAGTAGGTACCAAGTTAGGGCTATGCATTACACCATGGACAGGTTTCCTACTAGAAATAAAAGTTTGTTCACAACAAAGAGCTCGTAAGTTAATATTGTTTCGTGGCCTCGGTTTGACAGATCAATTGACAAGATAATTCTTACTGTTCAGGGTTCGAAACCCAGTCGTGTTCAATATTAACTACCATTGCTCTTACAAGCTAGTGATAATCTAGAGCTACAGGGCTTTTCACACGAACTATTTAAACATCTAGGCCAAGAGTTTCATAAATCAAACACATCGTGGCTAACAATGCTAGAGAGCTTGTTAATATGGTAATTGTGGCCCATTTCCTCTCGGAATCCTGTGTGATAATGCATCTGTGAGTGTACCCCGGGGCTGGTTCGGGCTGCATTACTTACACTGAGCTGCACGAGCGCACAGTTCCGGTTTCACTTGCACGATCAACAAGCTTCTCGCAGCTGCTAATTGTGTCTCGCTATCCGAGAGCGATCGCATACCGTCATTCATTAGTCCGGTCGTGACGAGCAAAATGCGAGAAACTTGTTATTATTTTAATGCCATCTAGAACCGATTAAAGCGTATGTATCAGAAAATAATTTGAAATTTGTAAAAAGATAAAAAGCAAAAACTGCCAAGTTCGTTTACCTTTGAACTCGGAATACATTACAGGGATTAACTATTGTGTTGAAACTAAAGTCTTGGCCAACTGGAGATTAGGCAAATAAGGGGAAACATTTCCCCTTTTGTTTCCCTCCACTTTTTTCCAAACGCAAAGGGGATACCCCCCGCCCCCCTTGGCTAGGGTAGTTTCCACCATGGAGTTGCATTTTCTCAATAACTACAAGGACATAACACAATCAAAATACCTCCTTCACATTGATTGTATTTTTCCTTAAATTCAAAGAATCTTGAACGAAACATTGAACCCTATTCCTGCCTAAGTGCGCCCATCTTGGGGTAGTATGGGGGTACAAGCATCAGTTTACCTGGGGCTAGTCACTAGTTGTCATGAACTGTAAACGCATAAGTCTAGGTAATTATCATGAGCTAGATACAATGTAGATGATATCTACATATGAAATAAATTAAAACAACTCCAAAAAGGCAATGTCTCTGCAACAAATCAAAACTACAATCAAACTACAAAGTCAGCATTGAGTTGAGGAAGAAGTACGAAGTTATCGCTCAGGGGAAACGATGGGAGCCTCTGGTATAAGGAAGGAGATCAAGAACAGAAAGAGATATGACACTTGAAGAAACAAGGTGTAGGCCCCGTGGCAGATTTCCGGATGGACTCTGGCCAAGATTATATCCAAGCCCACCTTCACATCACAAGAGTGGTTGATAAAAGAGCAGTCCACTCTGCAAAGCACAAGAGATCAACTGCTCAAGTATACCTGATAATTTATTCGATGCCTTCTTAAGTTCTTTTTAGCTTTTAATAAAGCACTATTAGTGTCACTACAGTGGTTCCAACGAAAGAATGCAGATGTCTCGAAATTATTTTCCCAACATAACAACTTTTCAACTCTATTTACGCTAGGTCAGCGTGGATCTAGATCTAGCACAGATAATTTTTGGTTGTGTTGGTGACAGATATTTCTCTTCAAAGGTGACATTCCTTTTCCTGCACATTCATACTACCACCACCACTTCAAAGCATCTGCATTCTTTCGTTGGAGCTAGTATATTACATTGTTAAAGTTGAGCACTCAAGTCGTTGTTAGACGAGTTAGCGAGCCATGTATAGACTGTTGAGTACCCGGGAACATTTGCGTATATTGACATGTATAAGGGTTTGAGTTTAGTTTGTATAAGGGCGCGTCAACCGTAAGGCCAAGTTATGCATTCTTTGCCTGACGCACAACAGAGATCAGACCTTCTTGCGCAGGTTATGATGGCGCCAATAGAATAAGCAACCATCTCACGGAACAAATCAATTACAGAGATAAACAACTCTACAACTGACAACATTTCGATTAGAGCAATTTATCTTTGATGCGACGTTGGTTTGTGTCGAGTCCTTGGCGTTGCAACTAGGCGATCGGCTCGGGTTATAGGCCGAGTTTCGTATTTCCTAGTTACAGTGCCAGGAAACTATTGACTCTGTCGCGCACAAAGAAGAGCTGTGATTGGCTGTTGGTTGGCATCGTGACACAAAGGAGAAATGTGATTGGTTGATGGTTGGCATCGTGACAGACAGAACGAGTGCGTGGGAGATGTAAGACCAACAGGTTTGGCGGACAAAGGAAAAATATCCAACAAGAAATCGGTGCTCCTAAACTTGTTTCAGTCTCTCGATCAGACTAGCTTAATCCCTTTTTTTTAAAAAGCTTGATGGATATTATGGTAATTGTTGATTTAGTATTAGTTCAAGTCACAGTGCAATAAAGAAACTGGTGTAAGAATACTCAGTTGGCAGAAGTTATGTCATTATCTTATAAGCCACCCACCCACGTTCAGTGTTGAAATTGTTGTTGTTTATGTGTTTCTAGGTTTGCGAATGGTAAATTAGTGGCTTGAGAGATTTCGGTCACTGCTTAGAACTCTGAGCTGATGCACCAGTTAATTGATACACCTCCTACTATTAAATCAATGGGTCTAGTCGTATCTACTTTACACAGCCCTTGATTTACTTCTGGTCAAGCGAGGGTGTACGTGTATGCAAGAGCGCAATAGAACTGTGCAAGCTCGTTTGGAATCAAGAGTAAGGATTTATTTTGAGCACGTGATAAAATAAGGGGTTGTGGAACATAACCTCACTTTTCGCAAAATAAAATGCTTTTGAACGAAACGTTTTTTTGTTTGTGCATGCATTATTAAAGTGAACGATTTGAGACAGTTTTGAATGTGCAAGCACAAAAGACAAGCAAAACTAGGCGTGCGGTGGGGGCGTTTAAAGTTCTTTGGCCATAGTTTGTACTTCCACACCGTCCCGTGAGATGTCGCCCCAGTGGTCTTCTCTAGTGACGTCACCCACAGCCTTGCAAGGCCGAGGACTTCCTTCCGGCGCGAGACAGAAGAAGAGGCTCGAGAGCGGCAAGGTCGCTTCTCCTTCCTCGACCGGACGTGCCTGGCATCACCATCACCGGCATCCCAAGCAGGAGACTGATACAGCAGGGAGACACTGGAAGGTGCTGTCAATGTCCAGGGTTCTGAAGGAACTTCCACACCTGTCTGTTCGTAGCTAGTTCCGACATTACTCGCTCGCAGCGCTGCTTCGAAAACAATGCTTGGTGAAGGTAGAAATATGCAATTTTTTTTTTTTTTTTGAAAGACGTGCAAGAAGGTTGTTATTGAGACCAATCAAATAAAAAAAAATGATTTGTAAGATTTTCTATGGCCTTAGATAAGTAGGTATGTAATGACAATGATAGCAGTAAACAGCAAAAATATTAGTTGATGTACCTACACTGCTGCAATATACTAGGAATGTCCTTCTTTCTTCCAACCCCGTCAGCGATCGAATGGGCTCCCTGAACAGCAATGGGGATAGTAGTCAACCTTGGTTAACACCCTTCTTCTCACTGGAACCCACCCTCAAGCAAGCCATCAGAGCAAAACGTGCCCAAGGTCTGCTTGATCCTCCACTAGAGCGGATATCAAGTAGACCTTGCTCATGCCACGAGAAACATCTAGGAGGCAGTGGTTTGATGCCCGTCAGACAATCGAGCCCATATTGTACTTGTCCGACAGTCTACTCATTTACGATTTTAATTGCGATTGGAAGGAAAATATTAAATGTTAAAAATTATTTAATTAGTTTTATGAGGCTTTGACTTGAGACAGTTCAAAACTCACACACAAGAATAATGTTGTTGGTGTCGGGTTAATGGACAGTGTAAAATGGTGCGTGTGCTGCCTGTGTGCGACTCTTGTCACGTTTCGTCACGCTTGACTGGAGGTATCGATGTTTTGAAAGAGTCTACAACGAGCCGGCCTAGATCAGACGTACATTGAGGTCGTCGTTCTTATATCACACAGCCTTCCTTCTCTCACTTGTAATTATCTCGCTCACAGCCTTGCAAGGACGCACGACTCGGTGATTCGTCTCGAGTGATTAGGGACGCACGGACGAGGGGGGCGGTGGTGGTGAAATCACTCTCTCACGGTAGGCTCGACTCTGGGATGGGATCCGGGTTAACCAGACACGGGGCTTCAAGTATGTGTAGCCCAAACATTAGTCAAAAACCACTTATTTATTTATTTAACGTCTATCCTATTTAGTTAAAAACTGATTTACAATGGAGGATAACTAAATAAATCTAATTACATAGATGCAGCCAAATATAAAAATGGGGGGGGGGGGGGGAGAGAAAAGAAAAGGAATAAAATGAAAGAAATCAGAAAATCAGTTATATAACTGAGTGGGTAGACTCTAAATACAATCTATTTATTTATTTAAAGAACAAAAATAATCAAAAACGAAAAACGAAAAGAAAAACACCGATTTATTAGACGTTAATTAAAGTACCGTTAACCGTACTTTGATTTGATTTGATTGATTTGATTTGATTGAAGCTTTGATTTGATGTACATGTCGTAGAGTATTGTAAGTCCTGCTTGTTATATTAGAAGCTGCTTTCTTTGGGTTCAATCCACTGTAGCTCAGTGAATGTATCTGCGCCCTTCCAGTCAAAGATCTTATGAAAGTATATGGAGAGTATAACCGGGTCAAACGGGGATCATCCTTTTTGTAAGCCTCAACAGCCAAGTATTGTTTAGGGTGCGATGTTTCCCAATGATGTATGAATTTCCTATCGTCCTGAGCACCTTCGAACTTTGCTGAATTCAAGTGTCGCCTATAACAAAATGGCGTCGTTTCCTTTGTCCCCATAGTCCTGGTTCGAACACCGGACAAGGCGTGGGCAGATAACCATCAAGGCCGAGCCGAGCAAAGAGATTGATGAGAGACGGAGACCACTCGACCTTGAGACAGAGTGGAAAAGAACTTAAAGCGGTTAAATCTGTTTTAATAGTTTTGCAGATGTTGCGTTGGCGGAGTTGATGGGCGCATTAATAATCTAAAAGTCAGACTCCGTGTTTAGATGTTGAATCGTAAACATATTATTCAGACTCAACTAGAAGCACCGAACGCTGGTTTGAATCTGTCCACTTCGTGATGATTACGTTAGTTGAAGTCTGACAATGACGTAATTACGGGGGTAGGGGTGAGGGGATGCGGGTTTATTGAGATATTTTTTTTCTTTTGCATTTTTTTCATTCATCTTTCATAAGGTTTTTGTAAAAAAAAAAAAAGAAAAATGTTGAAATTAAATACTCCAAAAATACTCCAAAGCATTGGCCCCCCATCCCCCCCCCCAGACCTGACATTTTCACAAGTTGTGCTGACTCCACCCCAAAAAACAAGGCCTATAGTTACGTCTCTGAATCGTGATTGATAAGGTTGTGTTCGGTTTGGTAGAGTTTGGTTTATTTGGATTAAGGACGCGTCAAACGTTAGGTCATAATGCACCACTCTAGCCTAGGGGATATGGGGAGGAGGGGCCCAACCGGCCCCCATGCTGGTCAGAACCATGCCACGGGAAATGGGAGGAATGAGGGGGGATTCAAGTCGCGGTTGTCATCGTCTTTGTCATCGTTCGTGTTGTCATAATCGTCGTCGGAGAGGTCGTCAAGGGAAGAGGAAGGGTTCTCCGACGACGATTGCCAGAGTTCGCCTCTAGTTTCGGGGAGTAATATACTCCCCTCTTACTAGCATGTTTGCGAGGTGGTCTTTTTCTCTTGAATCGCCTTTTACGATTAGCAGAGCCATGCTCTGGGCCAATTCTACCCCGGGCCTCGACGGGGGTAGGTTGTGTTCGGGACACAGGCCCGGGTGGTCCTACCCCCTTTCCTCCCCTTACCCGTGGCTGGTTCTGACAGCATTGGCCCCTCCCCCCCCCCTCCATCTAGGTTAGAGTGGTGCATTATGACCTAAGTTGACGCGTCCTTAATACAAATAAACCAAAAAACTGGGTGGTCCTGTATTGTTCCACGTCGTTCTGTGTTGTATGCACGTGACGTCATAAACATTGTTGGCTGACATATTGCCGTACGTCAGGGATTGCCTTCTCAATGTATAGCGGCCATATTTAAGAACATAAAGATCGAGTTCCCTCCCGAGGTGTTGGACTATTAACATGGCTGCGTCAGTGTGAGTCTAATCCGCCAATCACATCCACCGCCCACTCACATCAAGTATGAGACCTTGGGGCAGCGCAGGTCCGACCTGAGGACGCCGGAACCTGAGATGCTGAACAACTAACAGACAGGGCTGGACTGGGACTGTGTAAGCGGCCCGGGACACATAATAGAACCGGCCCACGAGGTTGCGTGGTACAGCTGGGGTCTGGGGCGAAGCCCCAGCCGCCGGAGGCTATTTGCGCCGCAGGCGATTTTTTTGGGTAATGCAGTAATTTTGATGGTCCAAAATGCGTTTTAAGATAAATTTCAATGCGGAACGCGCGGTTGCCGATAATTTAACCACACTCTCAACTGGTGTAATACATTACTTTCGATCTGCATAAAACGACAATTTTTATTCTTTTGGGTCACTTCCAACACTCGATAAAATAGCCGCCCCTGACCATTTTCTATCTAAGTTAGTCCCAATATTACCCAAATTCCAACTATTATGCTAGTAAATATTGTTCGAGTTTGTTGGCAAAATTTTAGTATCCTCATTTATTACGTGGATAAGGGATAATGTGATTTTAAATAAACGTTTTTATTTACTAAAACATCGCAAAAGAAAGCTCATGTACCATAACCGTTTAAGTTCCTATAGTGATAGTGTTAATTTTACAAGTGTAACTTTGAGTTTACACAAACATGCAACACTTATTCCTCTTATCGAATCACGGTACGTACTAAAACACGCATGCAGCACTCTGGTTTAATACTAAACATGGACAAAGCAAAATTTGCCAAGATCCATTTATAGCAGTGGCGGAACTTCGTTTCGTGGGCCCACTTGCAAAAATTCTATGGGGGCCCCCCCTATCAGATACACACATACATAGGCTCAGTGTAAAATTTGGGCTTTTCATCCCGGGGGTATTATATAGGAACCAAGTACGAAGGTGGGGTGTTAGCCCCCCAACAATAGCGCCGCAGGCTTAAATTTTGAAAATCAGGTTTTTAGAGTACGTTTGGTGTGTTTTAGAAAAAAGTTGTGGTCTGAATGCAATACCAAAATAATGTAGTTTTTGTGTGTTGTTATTTACTACAATTCAGAAATTTAAAAAATTTAAAAAAATTGTTGTTGTTGTGTTGTAGACGCTAAAAATTCCTAAATATCCGCTAGATTTCTCCTTCAAACTGCTAGATTAACAAAACGGTCATTTTAGCAACGAAAACAAATTCAATATTTTCCAAACAGGGTGAAATACATTTTTTAATGATTTTTTTTAACGGGGCCCCCTAAACGGGCGGGCCATGCGGGCGCCTAGTTCCGCCACTGACTTATAACACCATCTTATATTCCACTATCTTGAAAGACGCAAGTTACACTAAAATATAGCGAACGCGAGACCGACCTTCCACGATTGAGTGTTGAATGTAGACTGCTCGAAAAATGAAAATTTGTATTTTGTATAAATAGGAACTTTTTTTTGTTACATGAACGTTGAGAAAGCACATGAAATTGAAAACAAATTCTCAGTAAAACAACTATTGACGTTATTGTTTTCATGGTATGAAAAGGCCTTCAGAGATTGACCGATGACTTTGTTAGTGCATAAATATGAGACGTAAAGCTCCATCAGCCAGTCTGTGTTACTGTTAGCACTCTTGGTGACAGTGACCGGCCCTGATAAACACTTCTTTACATTCTCGCGGCCCCAACATACCTCGCACTGACATACCGGCCCTAACTGACCCGGCCTGATACATATTACAAACATAGCAACAACTACAACCAGATGAATAGTGGTATTATACCTGGGAGGTAACGAAATGGAAACTTTTATTTGAAATAAATATAGGAAATATTTTATTTTATTAAGCAGCGTGAGCGATAGGCCGCCACCAAGGTGGGCCGCTACCGCGGCCCACCACGGCCCACCTTGGCGGCGGCCCACCGGGATTTTTCCCGGTGTCCCGGCGGGCCAGTCCAGCCCTGCTAACAGACCATTTCAGTCATAGCGTCCATGATTACAGACAAGAACTTCTACATTTAAAATAATTTGTAAACCATATTTAAAAAATTTTGTGGATTTGCACTTCCGCAAAAACCGCTAATAAAGTGACATTTTTGGTTTTTGGTTCCCGGAAATGTAATATAATAATTGAAGTATTGATATTTTTTAGATACCGCACACGAAATCTAAAATATCCAAACAATTCAGAAAAAAATCTACTTTTCGGAACGCACTTAAAATTCAAATTGGAACTAAAACTTTAGCTTTAGTTCAAGATCCCCGAATTCCTTTAAAATCATGATAAAAAAATAGAAAAATACAAACAATCTCAGAAAAATGCAAAACATTAATTATTTGCTGAAAATCACCTAATTTAGACCAATTATTTAATTCGTGACTGAAAGGGTTAAAAGCAAATCTCTGTTCGCTCGGCTGACAGACACTGCAGTTGTTTGACAATGCTCACTTGTCAGGGAAGTGGATATAAAGGGCTCAATACTCACAACAAAATATTTGTACGATTTTGGATTTTGATAAAAACCCAAAAGTAATCATATTTTCGTGAATTGTTTTGGGTAAATCTTGAAATATATTGACAATCTACGACTGTAGATCTGTCCATGTATGCGTTTTTGACAATGCAGTTGTTGGATACACCTCGGATCCTGGCTATACTAATAGCTATACACGACACGTTCCAGCAGCTGCTGAAGCGTGTCCTACGCTGCATGTGTCACCATTTATTGTCATCCGTAATTAAAATATAATAATTTGTTTTTATTTATGTCCTTAATGAATTATTAACGAACTAAACACTTTCATGTATCATTATTACATTTTTTAAAATTTTAGTAGTCGTTTCCCTGGGTTCGTTGACTTAACTTACTAATCTTGTTAAATTTGTTTTAGGTAATTCGTAAAGGCTTTGCCTGCTGCATAGGCTACACCACACATCGAGCATGCATCGAGCTGTCATCTCATCTCATCACCTTGGCAGGTTGAAACAAGGTACCTACTACAAGACCTACTCTCAATTCAATTCTTTTCAATTCTTTTTTATTTCCCATTGATCAAAATACATAGTATGGATATGGGTTTTCGTCTTAAACATAATCAATTACATTCGTGATATGTATTGATCATCTAGTAGTCTAGGTCTACATAATATGCTTATCACATGGTCTTTATATAATATAGCATCATAATAAAATACAGTCTTAAAAGGGAAATATAAACGATTGTACTAGCAGTAACCAACAGTTCAGTCAATCCTACCTACACTATTATTTTTTCTCTTGTACAAATTCTTTTCAAGCGATCGAGATAATGAAGAAATCGAAAAGAATTTTTAAAAATACGTAAAAAGTATAAAGCCTGCAATAGTTCCTAGGGGGGCAGGTCGGACCCCCCCTCCAGCGGTTTCGTTTTCTGTCGTGATTCGGTCTAGACTGTTGAGCATCACCCACTAACCTACTAACTAAGTCTTCTAACCCCGATGCAGCTCGCCACCTTCATAAACACTCGAGACTTGTGATCCTGTACGATGCTGTAAATCTATCTGTCATCCGCCGCCCAAATAACTCGCTCGGTCTGAAGGGCGCTGACATTCCTGTCCTCATTGCAGCCACCACCACGTTCACATAGGGACTCATCCATGAGAGTAGCTATACCTGGGACCCTACTCGGGTCAGGTCTAGAATCGCGATCGTTCATCGTTTTATAATTAGCTAAATGGTTACGATCACCGACAGAATTCGGACAGAAGACGGTTGGAAGAAGTGCTCGAGCCACTATTTTCTTTTTTTGGATTTTCTAGTTAGGGTACCAAATGTAGTTGCCCTTTTCTGATAATTTACAAATTTTTCATTTTTTCGGGACAATTTTATAATTTTGGGTCAAATTTTGGATTTAATAGCCCATTAATTTTAAATTAATCCATTATTTCAATGCTTAGCTAAAAAGATTTTTTCTGATTTTTTTTAATATGCGTTACAATTTTGTGGTTCCAAAATTCAGCATGTTAGCCTGTTTTGAAATTATCAAGATTTTTTAATTTTCTGTTTTGTTCTTTTTAACCCTTTTGGATTTTGGATTATAAATAGAATTCATACTAGCTATGCGATTCACATAGGCCTAATTTGTTTTGAAAATTTTGAACAATTTTTTTTTTTTTTTTTTTTAAGGGGGAGGGGGGAGGATGAGTATTTATTCCAATGGGTTAAATATGCTCACTTAAAATAACCCTTGATCGTCAAATCCAACGAATTTCACCGTGACTACATTCTGGACCATTTTCGACGAATGTCGCTATCAGAGGACATTTCAACGCTTCTAATGTTATTCGTCCAAATAGTTTTCCCCACCAGGATATGATTGAAGTAGCTGTCGTTGAGCGATATTTATAAAGCATAACCCACAGAACAATGGCTTAGGTTGTATAATATCGCCCACCTAACATCGAGTGCTGTAACCGAAAAGATTTGGACAATACTGCAACATTAATCAATCTCTCTCTCTCTCTCTCTCTCTCTCTCTCTCTCTCTCTCTCTCTCTCTCTCTCTCTCATACGACGACTCACGAGTGCAGTCTGGCAGAGCCGTTTGAACTAAACTTTTAGTCAAATCAAAAGCCCACCACCAATAAGGAAACTCAAAGAAAGTCATGACTTTTGTTCAGGCCACACAAATCACGCAATATAAATTATAAATCTCCTGCAGAGCGCTCACCCCGCACAATGAGATACCATTTCTCCGATCAGAGGGTTGTAAATGTCAATCATCTCAACATATTAGGTTTGTAAAGTTCATCCTTCTCAGTGAAACATATGAGCAGTGAGTATAGGGGGAGAGACGTGAGCGCTCTGCAGAGGACAAGATAATAGGAAATTTGCATAACCATTTCCTTTACACAAAAATGTTTTATTTTCTTGATTTTGATAATATTTTCATTTATAAAATAAGGGTGAAAGTTTCCTACATATTTTGGCGGGAAAAACGGGTCATATGTCCCCAGCCTTCATTATACCAATGAACCAATCACGTAACGATATATCAAGTAACTCGCTTTGGAAGATTATCTTGGCTGTAGAAGTACATTTTGACATCCATAGTTTGTTCTAATAAGCTTAATATTTTATTTTCTACATTTAGTAAATCACAACGTAAGCTTTTAACCGTTTTTTAATTGAAGTAAACACACAATGTTGATTGGAAAAGGACATCTACTGTTGTTTAATGTTGACCATTGTTGTATGAACCAAAGACTTTGGTAAAAGGAGGGATTTTGCCTTTAATGTTGGCCATTGTTGTATGAACCAAAGACTTTGGTAAAAGAAGGGATTTTGCCTTTAATGTTGGCCATTGTTGTATGAGCCAAAGACTTTGGTAAAAGGAGGGATTTTGCCTTTTATCTAGGCGGCCGAGTTCATCATGAAGGCCGGTGACGTAGGCAGCCGTTTCAAAATAAATGTGCGGGAAAGTTTAAATGTCAAATTTTGACGCTCAATAGATATTGAACGATTAGCTTTAAAAACCTTAATTTGACGAATATCTATATGTTGCACATACTTTACCGATATCGGGAACTTATGCAAATTTCCTATTATTGACATGGGTTGAACAAAGGTAAGGACTTAATAAATTGTCGGTGACCTTCTTGATCTGAGGTGGATCTTGGTGAATGCGCAAGCGCGGAAGGAAGCTACGTCGCCTGCATTCCAAGATGTCCGCCTAGCTTCACAATGGAAGGTTTTATCTCGATGACTCGTCATCTGCCGGAGATGCTTCGAATAACATGGGCAACACGTCACCGGCGAAAAACTGAACAGCGCTACCAACAAAACATTCATTGGTACCTCCAAGTCAAAGTTCGAACACAAGTGCGCGTGCGTTGACATTTAACGGTGGCACTGATTGAACTGTTTGACATTTAATACTTCCTTTCTGCTGTATAAGATTTGAGAATATTTATGTAAAGAACGATGACAAGGACGATGACGACTATGACGTAAATAGCCTTTTCTCCCACTACCCCTAGCTGTGCTGACTAGCATGGGATGTTCCTCCCCATATACCCTAGGCTACAGTGATGATTATGACCTAACGGTTGACGCGCCCTTAACCAAACAAACTAATACTAATATTTATGCAATGGATCATCACAATACCGTGACCCATATAATTGTTATCGTTTGCGTGTGGAGAGGTTCTCGGCAAGGGCAACCAGACTGGTACAGCATAAGAACTAGGGATTAGAAATGCATTGTTGCATTATGGTTCATTGACTTGCTAGTTCCGTCTCGTCATGTTAAGAACATAACTATTTGAACCAAGTACCAACTAACAATCTAAGCCTTGGAGTTACAGATTTACAATCAATTATCATGGTTTCGGTGAACATTGTATACAGATTGTTGCTGACAAGTTGGTTGGCACCCGAGATCCTTTCTACTATACGCGTTGCTCACTTAACACACTTATTCGACACAACAGATGCTCGCAAATAATAACAGAATACACCACTACACAACCTGCTTGAGCCACCGAGGCTGGTATTTCTAGGATCACTCTTCGTAGTTCGGTACTTCAGTGGCGTATCCAGGAATTCATAAGGGGGGGTTCAATCAATGAATTCATAGATGTACTGAAGGCAAAGTGGGCTTCCCCCCGGATTTTGTTTCTCCTTCGAGGTCATTTTGGTGAAAATCTGTGCCTTTTTAAAGAATCACAATGACCACCTTTTTATCTAGGCCTACTAAAATCTTTTTTAATAAAAGTTTTCTCTTTCAATGTCATTTTGGAGAAAATCTGTGCGGTTTAAAGCATCACAAAAAACAACTTTGTACATCTTCTAAAATCCTATTTTGGTCTGACAGTAATTCTATATTCTACATTGAAACGTGAAAGTGCACCCGCCCCCCCCCCCCCCCCCTTGTATATGCCACTGGGTACTTGTACATAGCCCCCGGTCCAGGAAGCGTCAGTCCTCCTGCACCTGCCTGTACCCTCACCTTGCAAGGTCACCCTATCCTATCACGTCACCGACATCAGCTCAGGTATAAACTCTATTCGCTCGTGACGTCACGGACATGGTTGATGATCTCATCACAGATGGACTCCCCAGCCATGTGGTGCATGATGCTGCATGTTTGTCTAGCCTGGGGCTCGAACTAGAACCCAAACTATTTGTTCAGGAAGGATACGATCATCTCATCTACCAGACAACATTTTAACCACTGCCTCCTAGATGTTGCTCGTGGCTCCTTAAACCACTGCCTCCTAGATATTGCTCGTGGCTACATCTAGTAGGCAGTGATTTAAACACTTCAAAATACTTGTCTCCTACCAGAGTCGATAAAGAAGTTTCCCCTTTGGGGATGTCCCCTTACTCCCAAGTCAAAACGGAATCTAACGCTCTGCGCGCTGAGGGCGGCTCAAATGTGAAACTAATAAAAGCACTGCACGCTAAATACGGTCAGTAGATTATCGATATGCAGTGACAATGCAATAAACAAATCAACAGACGAAACGTCAAACTTCAATTTTATTTCAATTATATTAGCCCAGGGCCCTAGCCTTTTAAAACGATTTACTTTTGATTTATTATTGTACTATAAAGTGTTGCGCAGGCGTCATTGACATTTTTGTGCGAAATTAATAGAGATATGGGTTATTTAAGTCTTACGGACGCAAGTGTAGCCTAGGCCCAAGGTCACAATACAGTTTTCAGACGTAAGTACGCCCTTGGCATTCAAATCGAAATAATAAACAATACATTTTGTCGGCCTAGGTCCTAGGCTTAGGTCTAGTACGTCAGAAATATCCTCATCAATAAAGAGAGTTTGCTTTAAGCCAAAACATTCACACACATTCAACCGTATTTAATATTTTGACGTTTCACGGCATTCGTCGTCAACGACTGTTAACTACTAGTAGAAAAGTGACGTAGTTTTATTGAAGTAGTTCCATGAATTGTCACACAGAATCGCGCAGAACGTTAGATTCCAAACGCCAAAAACCAACTTTTTATTTAGCCGGGGGACCTCCCCAAAGGGGAAACTTCTTTATAGACTCTGCTCCTACATAATCATGGCAAAGTAATAACAATAACTTTCTCTAATGTGGCACATTTACTGCCGGTATATAAATGTAAGTACTTATGAACATGAGCTCTGATTTGTACTTACTCTTACAAATGGTGGAGGTGCTGGGTAGCCTATAGTAAATTCATCCTGACTCATACAAATGGTGGAGGTGCCGGGTAGCCTATAGTAAATTCATCCTGACTCTACAAATGGTGGAGGTGCCGGGTCATTCAAAGCGCCACTATCACTACTATCATTAAAACAAGCTATTCTGAGATATGGATGCAGATAAAACATTATTAAAGATAAAATTGTTAATAAGATATACTACTTTCCTTACATTGAAATGTTGAAGATAAAGGCACTCAAATAAAGAGCGAGATAAGGCTTACATACACAATATTAATAAAATATTCTTATTATCAATGATATGACATAATCATTACAAGGTTTCTCTTTAACTGCATCATCGTTGGCAACACTAAGCAGGAATTAATGATATTTATGAGAGTCAGCATAGTTTGAGCATTATCTCAGCATCGGATCTTTGAACTCAATGCTACATACTTGGTGACTAACGCATTTCTGAAGCCATTGTGTATGTCGGGTCCTAACACAAAATTAATGCGACGACGACATTTGGTTGATAGTCATAAAATAATTGATGAGTGGTACTTTTGATAGGTTTTGTCTGACTAAAATTATTGTTGTCAGATAAATAGCATTTTTGGGGGTAATGTCCGGAATTATAATAATCACTAGTTTAGTTTGCGTGTAAACCGGCAATCAGAAGCTTTTAAATGATTTTATTGTAAGTAAATAAACCCATATTAATTTTAACTCTACCCATTCATTACAATAATTGTAAAAATACATGAACAACCTACTCTTAAAAAGGCATCAATCATAATGATACGCTATATCACTCAGCTTCCGTGTAACATTAATAACAACAATCTAAAAATCAGACAAACACGATCGAAAACCTGTAAATGTTACTTGTTATCATCATATCTTCTTCATATCGGAACCTTTGATAAAATTGAACAATATTCATCTGAGTGAAACGCGGCCCTTTGTCTGATATTAGCGTGATCGGAAACCCAATTAAAAATGATGTACGATTGTTGAATCTTATCCTCGTGTATGGAGGTGATGGGAAGGTTGTACTCGTAACAACTCATTCTCCCCTAATCACCTCTTTATTACGACGGGTGACAGGTTTATCCCTTCTGAGCGTGGTATCCCAGTGGGGTATGCGCGCGCACGTTCAGGCCATTGCCTCCTGAGGTCAGCTGACTGGGGTGACGTCACGCACGACTAGCCACGCTGCGATATGATCTACAAGGCGCTGGATCCATCTTCTTGTTTCGTAACAATTACAACGGGATCGGTCCAGGGGGCAGTGAAAGTTAGATTCGCATCTTTGGCAGTTTGTCATCCAGTTGGTCTGCTATTTATCTTACTGTGTGGGTGGGTGGTGTCGCCATCCGACATGGCCCTCAGAGATGACCCCACCCGTCTGGGCCCGGGATAGAGTTTGCCCAGAGCAGAGATCTGCTAATCTAAAAAGACGATTCAAGAGAAAATGTCCACCTCGCAAACAACAGCTAGAAGGGGATAGTATAGAACTTCCCGAAACTAGAGGCAAATATTTCAATTAAGGGGGGCAAGCTCTGTCAATCGTCGTAGGGGACCATGCCCCCTTCCATTGATGACCTCCCCGACGACGACGACGACGACGACGACATGAGAACCCCCCCCCTTTCCTCTACCCGTGGCTGGTTCTGACCAGTATGGGTCCCTCCTCTCCACATCCCCTAGGCTAGAGTGGCACATTATGACCCCCACATCCCCTAGGCTAGAGTGGCACATTATGACCTAACGGTTGACGCGAATTTGAATTCTTTTTGCATATTTCAGATTCTTTATGTCTAATAAGACAGGAAATCTACAAATAAATATATTGCATTTCCGGGACAAACCAAAAATCTTCTCTTGTAAAGGTACCATTTGTCCCCTTGAAAGAAGAATTTTTTAATCCATCATTTTTATTTAAATGTGGTCAAACTGAAAAACACTATCATTTACTCAGATTAAAATTAAGGAGTTAGGACCACAATCATGAATGCCATGTCTGAAAGGATTAACGTCCTATGCTTGGTGATTATACGTCGAATGAATCTCATGTAAGCATGAGCAAAGTGCCTCGAAAGTCAAACTAAACCAAAGGCATGTGAGTTATTTATGCTGTTCAAAATATAACAGACCAACACAAATAATGGAAGAGAAATAATTTGAAGAGTTCAAAATGGTCATTACGCAATAGTTGTTTTACTTTTCAAATGTAGAAGTAACTATGTAATTTCCTGACATGCCAAATGGATGTTTATGAGATCAGCGTACAGTTTCCCAGGGGCGAAGAGCGTCCTGTGGATTCTGTATACTCGTGCGCAGGCGCAGGCGCAGATGCAGCGCTCCCCTCGGCTGAAATACGAACCAGGAACTGATATTAAAAACAGCATTCACCTCTAATGATTTCCGCGCTCCATCAATCTACCAAATAACGACGCCTGGTTTGAGCGATTATCACTGAAGACGAACCAAAATCTTGTTAATTTGCATATCTTGCCGTCGGCTGGGCACATTACGAGATGCCAGCTGCGGGGACTGGCGCTTAGGTCCAAGTGTGAAGTCTACACTGGCCTTCTAGGCAAGAAGGCCCGAACTACACATTTTTTTAAAGGTACAGTGCGAAGCGGAGAAACATTTCTGTCTAATGTACTAAGCTACAAAGCCCTAACTACGCTAAAAATAGGTGTACTTTGCCCTAACTACAAAATTATAAGCATTTACTAAGGAAGTAGGACCTATGTTCACTTTGCCATGTAGATAGAGTTTTTAAACTAGTTGTTCATGGCAAAGTACACAAGATAGCTGCGATTTGTTTTCTAAGGCAGTGATTTTTTATCGCAAAAAGCCCCAACTACAGTAATTAATTGGATATCAATCATATCATATTATGATCCCTGTAAATAAATTCTATTTGATTTTAGTACTTTAGTTGTATTAAAATAATAAAAATTGACCTTTGTAGCACACTTAAATTCACTAATTTTCATTTTACTAAAAAATGTTGTAAGTAGATAGGGCTCTTTTGCTTAGTACGGTAGTAAAGGAATCATTTTAAAATTTCTTTATGTGAACTCATTTAAATTTTAAAATAAAATTATAACTATATCTCTTCGTCACAAAATTACAGTTCACAATAATTTGATCACCCTTACTATAAATTATTAATTTGTATTGTATATTGTAATGTGGTTCTAAAGTATAGCAAGTTAGACTTTTGTGGCTGGGGCCTTCTATGGACTTTCTATGGAGTTGCAGATCTATGTCATGTAATGTACTACTTTAGAAATAACTACCAATACAAACAGAAACAGGGGTCGGATGATAGCAGAACATTTATCACTCGGTGAAGTTACTTTGTGCCGAATGTGTCTGTGTGTGTGTCTGTGTGCACAAAACATAGATATTGAACCCCTATTGTAGGCTAGATTAGCAGTCGGTGGTCCACTTCTGTGACAATTAGAAGCCATCTTGAAGTATCAGCCGGAAGACTGTGTAAGGGCGCAGAAGGAGAAGAAGAACTTGTGATATGCCCCAAGCACAATGTGTGAGGGGTCAACATTATGTAAATAAATGAAATGAAATAAAAGGAAAACGAAAGGTGTGAACTGATGGGAAGAACCCAGAAAGACGAATAAAGAAGAGAAAGAAGGAGAAGAAGATATAGAAGGAGATGAAGAAATGGACACAGAAGAGGACATGACAGGCCTGGCAAGACGATGTTATTCAAGTCAAGGAAAGGGTGGTTATAGCCACCTCCTGACCCTGACCCGACTTACGATGTAAACAGGCGTTATTGAAATATATATGAAGAAAAAAAATCCATATAGTAATAAGAAGAAGAAGAACTAGTTTTACACATTGCCAGTCAACCATGTCATTAACGTGCCACATTAATAGTCATGACTGTCAAAGCGCATACCAGAAATGTTTTGAAACGATCTCATAACAAGCTTGACTATTTCATTTCTAATAAAGTGATCAATTATTACTGATTTTAATTAGAGTCATCAAAAGTAGGAAATATTGTTAATGAAAGACTTCTATGTTTTTATTTCAATTATATTGTGCTTTCATCATCACAAACCCGGAAAAGTCTGCTATAAGCAGCTTAAATCAACACTTTGGAAAAACTTTCTAAATAACCTATCAATGATAATAATTGATGTTTTAATCAATCAAAGTGCATGGATTTATTATCGACCTGCAGGTATCGACTAGGTAATCGTTTCCTTCCTGATTCAGATTGATCTCATGTAGCCTGGACTGGATACGTTAACATTTTGCATCTTAGTTTCGACTGACATGATCTTATAACATCAGCTGGGAAAAATTATCATTTTTTTTTGGGGGGGGGGGGGCTTTTACATCATATTTAAATCTAAATAGTTCTGTAAAGAAGACCTAAGTTAATGCACATTTAAAGTGGTAAGATGTAAATGTCTTTGACCAGCTTTAGTACTTTTAAATGAACATTCTGCCAAATTACGTATGTGATTACTTCTGCTGCAAACAATGTTTTTGCATTTAGACAAAATATCGTTCATTATCATGACAGTAACGTCTGGCTCAAAGTCATTAACCTTACGCAAATCTTTCAATATCTGTCCGATTTGACAATGAATTTGTTATTTGTCAATGGGAGAACTCCCTTATTAGTTAGTTAATGTTGTTTTAGGGCACTCAACAGTATTGTATTGTATTGTATTGTATTGTATTGTATTGTATTGTATTGTATTGTATTTATTGTTTGCCTCGTTTAGTTCATATACATTAATATATAAAATATATAAAATACTGAACATTTGAGTTGTCATTAATTTATAAAAGTTTTCAAAACACTAAAACTATAATTAAAAAATAACTAAGAGAGTGTTCATGCAGAATCGGCAAAAAACCTTTATAAAACTGCGTGCTTTGGGAGAGTCGATCTAAATTGCTCTACAGAATAATAACATTTATCTAAAAGCATGGCTTTGAGTTCTTTCTTAAAACGAGTACAATCTTTGATATTCCTGATTTGTAACGGTACAGAATTGTAAAGGTTTGTGCCCGACACTGCAAGCCCTTTTTGTCTCATTGAGTAGAATAGTAGAGTAATCAGTGCCCATGTCATGTGTATTGGAATTTTCCAAATTTTCTTTTTCCATATTGTGGATTACCACTATGTTTTTTCTTTTCAAAGAGAGGAACGTAAGGGAAGACGAGGGGGGTTAATTGGAAGGAGTGAGGATGTTGGATAGGATGGGTTAAACTGGGTGGGAACGGAGGAGTGCTCGTTGCAGAGAGGGCCGGCAAGTATGGAGAAGAAAAAGTGAAAGAAAATAAATATGAGTAAGGCTGTGTGAATGAAGAAAGGTAGTTGTTTATGTTTATGAGTTATTTATTTTATTTAAGAAAGGTGTGATAAAAAGTTTCGCGAGAGCTCTCTCTGCAACACGCACCCCAAGCGGCCAGAGCTCGCCATTAGTTTTGGGTATTACACTACTCCCCTACTCACCGGCCAAACCACGGGAAGGTAGCGAGTTGGACTTTGAAGGCCCACCTAAGGAAATATTGATTTCAAATCGGACCCTTGATCGACAAATTTTTAAAGGGGTTAAAGCCACTTCCAGTAACTATTCAGATAGGGGAGGGGGTGGGGGGGGGGGGGGAGACGAAGACGAAACACACCATCCATCCGGGTATAAGGGGGGTTTGGGCGAGTCATCTAAGGAGAGTGACACCAAATTAATACATCGTTCATACTTACGATAAGGTTTGCTATAAACCTATTATCGCTGCAAGGTCCGGAAGATAATATGTAACATCTCGCTGCTGTAATCTCTGTTACAACACGTCTAATCAGCGACCTTCTCAACGTAACATCCGCTCAGATCTTCGTCCGATCACTTCCAGGTTGTCCTAGGAAGGGGGCGTGGCCACCGGGCTTTCTCCAGCATCCGGTCAGTCCGTTTGTCTTCCGTCATCTCCGTGCAAATAATAACACCCGATCAGCTGTTACATAACAAGGGAACTAGGTCTCTAACTGATGCATTTCGGTACAGAAGAGTTGATTATATGGAAACTAATCTAGCCGGGTATCGAATCCGGGTCTCCCAATTGCCGGTCAAGTGATTATTTGGGCAATTGGCAGACCCGGATTCGATACCAGGCTAAGATGGAATTTGTAATTTCTGGATTGATCTTATGGGAGATGTTTCCCGACGAATGAAATTAAGAAAGAAAAGTTTATTTTATTCAAATCAAGAAGGTCTCAGCTAATATGTAAACTGAAAGAAAGTCATAATTTTGTTCTGGCCATAAATGTGAATTTAACAAATTTGAATTTGTAAATGTCTTTCCTTCTCAATTTTTTTTTTTTTTTGTATGTCTCGCCATAACGTTCGAATGGAGGCTCGGATCGAGTTAAAATTTTCAACATCCGCAAGCTTCGTTCTCGATTGAATGCCATTAGTTTTGTGGCAAAATCGTTCAAAAAGTTAAAAAGTTACATTAAAGTTATTTTTAGAACAAACGAAACGGCAACAAAATCTGAGATAGCCAAATCATTTAGAATGTCCGTCCGGTCACGAATATGTTAATTTTATTTTGATCCGATAAGTAGTGTAGATGGAAATTACATTAAAACAAAAGTAACGTTGCCATGGCAACGAAAAGACGCGCGAAATTTCTAATGCACTGCCACCTAGAAGTAATCAAAATACTTTCGAGGAAGCAGTCTATTATTTTGTCAACAAAGAGTTTGAATAGTTTTCCCAAGGAGTCAAGGTCCTCTAGATGGCGGTGGATTTTATCCACAAAGTAAAGGGTTACACACGGGTTTACCTAAATACCTTGGCAATAATAAATAATAATGAAAACATGGCCCTGTGGACAGCGAACGTCGCAAATTTTAAAATTTAAAAAATGTGCAATGTGGGTGCAAAGCTCGTGCTCGCTTATCAACGCGTCCAACTGAGCGTTTCCTAGTTTATCACCACAGGCAAAACGGACCGTGAAATAAAGTACCTTGTCAAAAGGCAACTGAGATAGTTCAGAAGTGTCTGCCCTCAGGCGTCGTTGCTTCATCTCTGGACATCTCCTGTCGCAACGGCCTAAGTTAATATTCCATTCTAAAACGCGCGAGAAGATTTTCTTGACATAACAGTTGTTGTTAATAAAAAAATCGTTTTTATTACCGTGCGTAGCTGAGACGGGAAGTTCTCTCGGACGAGGTATGCGGTTATTAAAATCCTAAAAAGCGGCTGGAGCTCAAATAAAAACGTCTCGGAAGGCGGAACTGAAAGCGGCTGCACAGTTTACTGACTTGCCGGCGTTAATAGTGGACATTTGTTTATCTTGCTATATCTTGTTTAGCGATTTGTTGGCCAGATGACTTTCGTTAACATTCTTCGCTGGCCGTGATAGCCCAGTACCGTTAGGTGGAGAGCAGGGGTGTAAGAAGTAAGGACTGATGCGTGCTGGACATGTGCTGGACATGGTGCTGGACATGGTGCTGGACATGTGTGCTGGACATGGTGCTGGACATTGTGTGCTGGACATGTGTGCTGGACTTTGTGTGCTGGACATGTGTGCTGGACTTGGTGTGCTGGACATCCGTGCTGGACTTACGGACTCGAGCAGACCGACAGAGATACAGAGGGACTCTGCTTCGGAAGGTCCCTGGTTCGACACCAGACACTGACAGTCCACACTGATAGTTTGTACCAGTGTGATCGAGTCATCTGGGAGGATAAGAAGATAAATTTTGTGGGAAGCCTGCCCAGGGTGCAATTCGTGCACCTCTTCGGGTGTCTAACTAGGTATGTTGCAGATAGGACAATTGTGAAGGGATGTCAGAGGGCTCTTTAAGAGGACTAATTCCTTTGCATTCGCATGAATTCGACTGAGGAAAACCTCGGTAAAAACCTTCAGTCAGGATTGCCGATCTCGACGGGATTTGAACCCGGGACCTCCCGAATCAGAGTCGCGCGCTTAACGTTCAAGCCATCACTGGAGAAATTATTTCTTGACTGTAAAAAATGTGGATTGTTGACCTTGAAATAATAACTATCTGACTCTCTCTCTCTTATTACACCTAGCTAGCCATCTGAAAAGTGTGGTGTGGTGATGGTTTAACTTATTAGTATCCCACAAGGGAAACAAACACAGTTTTGTTCTGCAGCCTATTAGCTTTAAATAAGTAAATAAATAAATTCGTACTAAGAGTCTACACGTCTAGCAACTCAGTCACCGAACTGATTTTAATTCGAGAATATTAAAATTTAGCCCAGACCAACTAGAGACCAGTATTTTAAATAGGAAATACCGATCAAGAAGTTGGACAAGATTGTACCCAGAATCAATTAGACTAATTCGGAACAACTTCAGAATGTATTGTGCCTCGTTGCTAGGACGGCTCTAAAGTTACCGCTTAGCTTTTAATATCCTCGTACGACAGGCAGAAGTCTCAAATGAAACCACGTGGAAGCATATTGAGTTGAATTGAATTTGAGAACCCTGGTCCCTTCTCACAATTCGCTGGTATTTACAGAAGGATCTGATTAAATTAATTGACGTGTTTTATTTAATAACTGTTATTTTGAATCAGTATTAAACGAAATTAAAAGAAAAATAGTAAATTCTAATAATGGTATGGAATTGTATTTGTTGTTTGCTTCTTCATGTTTGAACGACAGAAGGTAAATCCACAGGGTTGGTTTAGTTTATTTGGATTAAGGGCGCGTCAACCGTTAGGTCATAATGCGCCACTCTAACCTAAGAAGGAAATGGGGAGGAAAGAGGGGGCGGTTCTCACGTCGCGGTCGTCGTCGTCGTCGTCGTCGTCGTCGTCGTCGTCTTTTTTCGTCGTAGTCGTCGGAGAGGTCGTCAAGGGGAATGGGTTAGTCCCCGAGGTTAAAATCTCTTTTCAAACTGCGTCTTTTGGTGAAGTTAAAGACGTAATAAGGTAAATTGCTTTTAAATAATGTCATTGGAAAATAATCAAGCAATTGAGATGTGTTTGCTGCGAGTGTGCTTCACGTCGAGTTCCTCGCGTCTCGGGCCGCGACAGTGATTGAAGGCTGTCTAACTCAATGCGCGACGAGACAATAAGATCAGGAGTTCAGAAACAAGGACAATCAAGTATCGCAATGAACTTTATGTCCCGCGCAATTACAATGTCAAGTGTGGCGAGAATCAACGTGTAATTGTGTTGATCAGTTTGTTTGGTGAGCTCTGCTTCCTCCAAGGACGGGGGACAAAGAAAGACGAAGACTTTGTCACGTGAGACACTCAAAGTGGGACAAGGTGGCGATCAAAATGTGGAGGAAGGTCTAGGTAAAAACCCGCGGAAAACTCTAACTGTTATTAGGGTTAATTAATACTAAGAAGAGTGCTTCACAGTAATAACATGAATATTAAAAACACAATAATTTTCCCTATTATTGATGTAAATTACAACAAAGTCTATAGTGGTTAGGAAGGAAAACATTTGGCTCGCTGTCACATTTTATTTCTTGTGGAAAACCTCCAGGGTGCAATGCATGCATCTATAACTAAGTTTTGGTATTTGGACAATTGTGAAGAAAATGTGCGAACTGTTGTCCTAATTTGTGAATCAGTTTTTTAACTGAAAAGGATAGATTTCAAATAAATTTTAAAATGGAAAATTAATTAATTAATAAAGCTCTTCATAAAAAAACTTTCAATCAAGATTGCCGGTGGCGGGATTCGAACCCGAGTCCTCCCGAGTCGAGTCTCGCGGTTAATGTTGAGACACCCCTGTCGGTGTTAACTGAGTCCAGCTTCTGTGGGAGGGGAGAATCTCGTGCCTCCTTCAATATTCACAACTCGGAGCTTTAGTGGATAGACAAAATACCAACTTTTTAAAAATTAAATGTTACAATTTTGTAGAAAATGTTTTTTATTATTATTATTATGAAGCTACACGTGAAAAATGGATGTAACTATGAACAAACCAATGACTGGTGAGTTGAGTGGGAAATTTTTTACTGAGCTTCACTACAAAGTCTTCTTTGATCAACTTACACAAAATAAACTCCAGCAAAGATGTCGATCATATTCTCTGCAGAGCGCTCATTATGTTTGAAGTTGTGCCAAAGATTAGTCAGGTGCGAACACCCTACTCACTGCTCAACTATATTTCATTGAGTAGGAAGACGTCTGCAACCCTAAATCATTGAGTGTCGTTCATACAACCCAATACAAAAATATCCTTAAAGTGTTCAAAAATGTAATCAGGGTGTTTCTGGATCTGATAGCCTGGTAGAACATGTGATAACACATTGTTATTGATTGTAGATTCGTTTATTATCCATAGTTATTACATAAAGTACACGGGGTGGCGTTGCTAGACATCACGCTGCATGATAGAGCATGAGTGTATAGATCCATAGAGTGTGTGAGTCAGGATCTTCTAACGTGGCACTCCAGAATATCTGTCTTTTATCGTATGGCATTGGAAGGTTTTTGTTTATTTGGATTAAGAACGCGTCAACCGTTAGGTCATAATGCACCACTCTAGCCTAGGGAAAAAGGGGAAGAATGGCCCATGCTGGTCAGAATCAGCCACGGGTAAGGGGAGGAAAGGATGGTTCTTACTTCGCGTTCGTCATAGTCTTTGTCATCGTTCGTTGGGTCTTTGTCATCGTCGTCGGGGAGGTCGTCAAGGGAAGGGGGTGGTGTCTCCGACGACAATTGCCAGAGCTCGCGTCTAGTTTCGAGAAGATACTCCTCTCTTACTAGCTGATGTTTGCGAGGTGGACTTTTTCTCTTGAATCGCCTTGTACGATTAGCAGAGCCATGCTGTGGGCCAATTCTACCCCGGGCCCAGACGGGGAAGGTGTTATTCTGTTCTCTTAGGTATATTGGAGTTAGGACAATTGTCCTAACTCCGATATCAAACTCAATCCCTTGCATTCGCATTAACGACTGAGGAAAACATCGAAACAAACGGTCAGTCAAGATTGCCGGTCTCGACGGGATTCGAACCCGTGACCTCCCGAATCAGAGTCGCGGCCTCATCACGTACTGTCACTGGAGGTTACTGTCCAGAGTGTCGTGTTTGTGAAGCCCTGCACGAGACAGCCCGTGTCACATCGCTCATCAGTCACTTTCCCACGACGTGGGGTCGGGGACCCATCAACCGTTGTGCCTTACCCAACTTAGCTGCTACCGGAATCTGCTCACGGCCTTGGCTACCTCGCATTCCGCTGGGCAGAGGACAGTGTCCTTGCCTAGCCTACTGGAAACACTACTTGTTTACCCACTCAACCACAGGAAGAGGAAGAGGAAAACCACGAGAAAATACCTTAGTAATAAGAATAATTTTTCGTGAGAAGCCTTCCCAGGGTGCAATGTATTTCCCCTTTTCTGGTGTCTAACTAGCTAAATTTATAGTGTGGACAACCGTGAAGGGATGTCCGAGGGTAACAATCCCTTGCTTTGCTTGCTTGCAACGACGAGGAAACTTCGGGGAAACCTTCAGTCATGATTGCCGGTCTCAACGGAATTTGAACCCGTGACATTCCCAATCAGAGTCGCATCCAAAGCCAATTTCATAATATTTTTTTTAACTACATTGTACCACAGATCACTTTTTTTCAATTTTAAGAAGTGATTTGTATAATATTACAAAATATCTGATACATTAACGTTATTTTAATATTTTTGGTAGTCCTACCTCTTTAGAAGTGAATTCGATGGTGAAGAACCAATACCTTCTATCTACCATTTTCTGTCAAAATGAGATGTTCAACTAGTTACTTTTTTAAAATCAATTTTAATGCTCTCCTGAACAATTTGCTTTTTGGCAGATAGAAGGTATTGGTTCTTCACCATCGAATATATTGTTATAGGCGGGTGCAAATCACCACTACACTAAAAAAACTCATCCTGAATCGTGAATTGAACCCGGTACCTTCTACAACAGGGGCGGAAGTGTAAAAGCTGGGAAACGTCTAATGTGATGGTCCGGCTTATCTTGACGACCGCTAACAAGGCCAAAGACCTTCGTATCTCGGGGAGATGAATGAATCAGAGATTCTGTAGGAATGTCGACTTTGTGATTCCAAATTAGTTAAAAGTCTTTGACCTGTGGTATTTTATAAAACTAAAAGCCACTTCCCGCACAGAAATATTCCAGTGATAAACAAAATTGTTCGTAAATTTTTTAAGAGGAAGGTTTTCTTATCGTCAAAATTAAAACCACGCCAAATCCTTGTTTTTTTGCTTTTTCTTTTCTAAAAGGGCTCCACAAAATCAAAACAGAGATGTTTCGTTTGAACTAGAGTCTGTAAGAACAAATATTAAAATAATTATATCAATTAGTCCGACATCTATAATATGAGAATTTTGTAAATTATTACTATAAAATCAGAAAATATACTGGAAATTAATAATTGGCTTTATAACTACGGTGCTTGGCGACGTCAACAATAAAGGCCCACTATTGGTGCGAAGTATTTTGTTGAATGCATGTGTTGTGTATATAGTGTATTTGCTCTGTTGTGTGTCTTGTTATAGAGATTTCCGTGGATCCAGGTGTTCGTCAATGAGGAAATATTAATGAGTTTACAAACACCAGAGTCAAGGTTCAGCTGTCACCTGACACGGAAGGTCGCGGGTTCGTATCACGAGACGGGCAATATTTACTAATGGTGGCCCAACGTGTATCCCGTCCAATATCTATACTGTACACTTATTATGCGTTCCGACTAACACCACAGTTGTTTACAAGTCTGGGTAGTTGTCAAGGAAGCGGAAGCATAGGGATCTGCAGTAACAAATTTCAAGAAATTAATTTTTAAATAATTTTAAAAAATGTAATTGATTTTCAGGTTTTTGGATTTTCTTAAAAAGTCGAGAATTGACCATAATCGTGGATTGATCCTGACTGATCAACCTCAAAATATTGAAAATCTACGACTGTAGGGGGCTGTCCCTGTATGTTTTATTGACAACTATGTAAAGTTGCAGTTCTTGCAGATACGTTGGTTGAATTCATCCTAGCCGAGCAAATAGCTATGTACCAACTGCGAATTAATGTGTCCTATTTTTTAGGAGATGTCAAGGGGGTTTGCTGAACAAAAAAAGAAAGGGAAACAAACAAGTTTAATTTTTTGTTTAAACCCAGATGAATTATTTTTGAAGAATATAATATTTAAACTGGGATTTCGGGAGGGGGGGGGGTCAATCCCCTCATGGATACGCCACTGTGTGTATGCCTTTATATATTATATTGATTCAAAGATTCTCTTCTTTACAAAATAGCAGTTGAATTGAAACGAGCAGCTCAGTTTGGTTTAATATTAGTAGAGCTTTATATTATTTGCATCCTCTATCGAAGTTTTCTCTCTTTCTCGCCCAGTTTACCATGTATTATTACGAAGTAAACGTCCTATGGTTCCCGAGTGTTGACTCAAGCAAATTACAGCCCCGGACTAATCTCTTAATTCATCTCGTTGGTTCGTGAAGCATCGCATCGCAGCAGAGCAATCATTTTAATCTGGAAAATAGCTAAATTGATCGAAACAATCTCGGTTGTTTATTAAGTGACCGATCATCGAAGCTTATCAATAAACCAATTAATTCTGTTCGTCGTGAACAGAGAGATAGAGAGGTCTAAGCTAATGGCTTAATCGCTTCTCTCACAGTAACTAACGGTTTGTAATCGAATCACGAATTACAGAAAGAGCTTAAATCCGTAAAAGTAAAAAATGTATAAAATCAAGATTTTTCAGTGGACTTCGATACACATAGAAACACATAGCCTAACACCCTTTCATAGCCCCAAGCCTCATTTGCCCCACAACATAGTGACCAAAACCAAGGTTAACTCCAACCAAGGTAAAATATGTACCTACGCCCTTTGTGCAATTCGTGATTCAATCTTCAATCATCAGTGACATTTTATTGAGGCATCAACACATTTTAAATCTTTACATAATTCGAGTTGTGTATGTGGCTATGAGTTTGAAAGTTTGTCGTATGTCCCCGATAGCTGTATTGGCAAGAGTGTCAGTACGTATACGAAGGGGTCTGGGTTGGAGCCTCTGTCGGAACAAATTTCTGCGGCAATAGATTAATGTGATACCGACAGTGTTGGCTGATACGGGAGGTCCCGGATTCAAATCCCGTCGAGACCCGCAATTCTGACTGAAGGTTTTTCCGAGATTTTCCTCAGTCGATCGTTAATGCGAATGCAAAGGGATTGAGTCCTCTTAAATAGCCCTCGGACATCCCTTCACAATTGTCCTATCCAATATACCTATAGTTAGTCACGATTTTATACCCAACAGCAGGCATCCTAAAAAAAAAAAAACAGCAATGTGATAAAACACTAACTGTATGAAAATTAATTATTAAATCAATATTAAGGCTATTGTACCACCTCTGGCCGATAATTTGAAATTTGAAGAAACATGTCTGAAAAGTTTGCTGAATGAAAGAAGGCCTTTAAAATAGCAGGAAAAAAAAGATAATTTTTTTGGGCAGGACATAACCTCACTTTTGGAAGTTATATTTAGATTTTTGGACAAAAGTGTAATATACAAATCTAGTTCAAAATTAAATTTTGAGAATCGGTTTTCTGGACATAGTTTCTAAACACCTTTAGCTATAACTTAACTATAGCTAAAATAGTTTTCTGAAAATAACAGTTGGTGTACGAATTTTTTTGTCAAACGGTACAAAACTAGAAAAACTCGTATTTGTACCGTTTGACAAAAAAAATCGTACACCAACTGTTATTTTCAGAAAACTATTTTAGCTATAGTCAAGTTATAGCTAAAGGTGTTTAGAAACTATGTCCAGAAAACCGATTCTCAAAATTTAATTTTGAACTAGATTTGTATATTACACTTTTGTCCAAAAATCTAAATATAATTTCCAAAAGTGAGGTTATGTCCCGCCCAAAAAATTCACAATTTTGTTTCTGTTATTTTAAAGGCCTTCTTTCATTCAGCAAACTTTTCAGGCATGTTTCTTCAACTTTCAAATTATCGGCCAGTTAAATTAATGTGAGATGAGACAACGTATGTGATCGATCAGTTGATACATATAGAAGTAGAAGTTTATTCATCCAGAACCAATACATGGTACAGGTTTGAGTCCTCTTGAGAGAGAGGGTGAATGAGAGGAGAGGGTCAATTAATTAAGACTAATTTAAAATAACATGTAGGCCTACATAATATTTGAAATAATATTTAAAAGTGAACTGCCAACTTTTTGTTCAGTTTGCTAAATTATCACACATTGTACAGGACAGTCTAGTCGTCAATTTCATGAAAAAATTCATCTAGCTAGGGAATAGTAATTTTTGATTTAAAGGAATGTTTTTACTTGGTTTTTAAAGGAGTTTGGGTTTTGAGGGCTTTGAATAATATATCTGGTCAATTTGTTGTATATAGGTAGTGTGGTCCTTTTGAAAAGAGTGCTAGATGGAATATGAATATGATGCAGCTTCGCTCTGTAGTTAAAAAGGGGTCATTACAAGTAGCCTACATTAGGTCAACTATGTGTATAGGTAGGCTGTCGGGTAGGTACACGCAATCACTGCATTACTGACGGATAACACATGAGTCACATGAGCTCTTGAAGTCGTTGTTACAGGATTATGTTAATGACCTTGATTAGTTATTATTCAGATCAGCGGGTGAAGATGTTTATCGTTGAGCCGGAGCTACCGTCCTCCATTGAACACAGTTCCGTAACCGAAGAAGAGTTAAATACAATACTAAGATGTGGTTGTTGTTGTTGAAGCCTCAGCGAGAAAGTTGGGGCGACCTTCGTTCTAGCTTCGTTTAATTATAATGCATTGAAAGATGGATTACTTAGGCTATTTGTTGCATCGTACTCCCGGGAGTGGAGAGGACAGACCCGTGCTGGGCAGGTCCTACCACAGTCTACCCCGTCTGGACCCGGGGTAGAATTGGCCCAGAGCATGGCTCTGCTAATCGCAAAAGGCGATTCAAGAGATAAAGTCCACCTCGCAAACATCAGCTAATAACAGCGGAGTATGTTACTCCCCGAAACAAGAGGCGAGCACTGGCAATCGTCGACGGGGACAATTTCCCTTTCCCTTGACGACCCCTCGACGACGATGACAAGGACGATGACGACCGTGACGTAAGAACCCCCCTTTCCTTCTCCTACCCTTGGCTGGTTCTGATCAGCATGGGCTCCCTCTCCCCATATCCCCTGCTAGAGTATTGCATTATGACCTAACGGTTGACGCGCCCTCATCCAAAAAAAAACAAAAAAACAATATTTTCCTTTCTTTCTTCTTTCCTTTCTTTCTTCCACGTCTCTCCAATTCATAGCTAAAGTCTTTTTCAAAGTTATTTACATTGCTATTGCTATTATTAGCTTTTTGATGAATGAGCAATATGGGAGTGTTTTTTACCACTTGAATACCACATGCAGCACTTTCTTTCTGCGTTTAGTCGATTTATTTATTAGTTAGCTACTATATCGGCCTACAATAATTTATATGTGCATTTTACTTTTTGAAACTTGTAACGGTCATTAGCATTAATTATAAGGGTGAGTGTAGATTAATCGGCCAATCCACCCTCACCCTTATAGTTAATACTTACGGCCATTACAAGGTTCAAAACATCAAATGCATATTCATATTAATGTAGGCCAATATAGTATCTAATTAATAAATAAAAGGACTAAACGCAGAAAGAAACTGCTGCATGTGATATTCAAGTGGTAAAAAACACTCCCGTGGCTCATTCATGTCCGATGTCTATATAATTTATTCTTATGGTAACAACTATATATTTTGTTTATTTTTCAACTGATCTTACGTCTTTGAACTAAATAATTTTTAATTATTAAACGTAACTCGGAAAACGCCAAAGTCTTTGTTAGACGAGTGAGCGAGCCATGTGTTGAGTACCCGGTAACATTCCATTTCCTCCCCCTATCTAAAGCTGGATCAAGCTTGGTTATTTCCTCCCTTGCCTATCATAGGCTAGAATGGTGCATTATGGCCTTACAGTTGACGCGCCCTTGTACCAACTTAACTCAAAACCCTATCGTCTATACCTTATATCAATCAACTTAAAAGCAAATGCAAATAATTATAATATTTTTTTTTGTCTCAAAACAGATAATTTTGAAAGTGCATCTTTTTCTATTACATAATGTACTGGCTGTATCATGGCAAAGCGAATGACATTGTAGCTTACACATAAACAATAGAATGCATAATCTTTACACTCAACCCATTATTATCCTATTATTCTTTGTCTCTATAATTGGCCCAAATTAATGAGCATGGGTACCAGCCTTTAAAAATCAAATGTCCATGGCCTGCGCACCAGATTCGAAACCATGTTCTTCTAAATATTTTAATTGACCAAAGAGCGTAGCCTTACTATATTTACCCCACTGAAAATCAGTTTTGTGACTGAGTGGGTAGACTCCAAATTCGATTTTATTTATTTATTTAGTTTGTTTGTCTGTATGAGGGGATTTACTGTTACAAATCCTTGATAACGCGATGATGCAGACCCCATTGTTTAGTTTTATTTAAAAGGGGGCTCTCCGAAACGTTGGCAATGTAAAAATTAAATAAATCTTCATGAATTACCCGAAAAAACATGTGCATTAAATATACAAGTGCATCATAACAATACAAATGTCGGTCCCCGGGCTGGCGTGCATCAGATCAGTCTTGGGCACGTTCCCCCAAAAAGGAACTTTGAAAAGTTAAGTTACTTCTACCTCAAAAGGAACTGAGACGTTCCTCGTTCCTTGAATAAAAAAAGGAACTTAGTATCTTTCACGTTCCTTATACCATCACTGATTCAAATAATAATAAATGTGATAGAGTTAATTTGTCATTACTTTTATTTATCAAAATGAGTCCCAGGCCATCTGACGAGGGTGGCGCCGTTTTCAAAAACACAAGATGTCACAAGATATTTTTCATACTGCAGTTTACGATATCAGGTATTGGAATTCGACGGGATTACGACGGCGAAAGGAACTTATACAGAAACGTTAAATTCGTTCCTACGAAATAGTAACTTTGACGTTACAAGTTCCTGACCTAAGAAAAGGAACGCGTTCCCACAAAAGTTTCTGAAAAAGGAACGCGTTCCTCCCCATGACTGAGCAAGATGGATCGCCCTCTACTGTGGTGATCGATCACTGGGCTAGAGAAGGTGATAATCACTCCACCCAGGGCTGGCGGCTTCTGTTCCGATCATAACAAGGCCAGGTGATGGATCTGTTTAATTTCTCCGCTCTGTGACGCAATGTAACCCAAGAGGAGCCCGTTTCATAAGCAGCAGCCGGAGAAAGTGCTGATGATAGTGCTTTTTACTTAGTTGTTATATTAACAACACTACCCACCTGGCCTAGCTCCTGCAACAAAGTCCTGGTTACACCAGCTCGACTCGTTAACCAGGAGCAGCATGTACCTATAAGGTTCACGTGTAATCAAAAACTTAAATAAAGTAAAATACTTTAGTCAATTATACCTATTTGAAACTTTTTTTTTTTTTTTACTTTTTCTGCTTCCAGGTTTCATCCGATCGAGATGCAATTTTGCGTGATTGTTAAGCAAAGATATGGTCACACTTCTATGGTCATACATTACCAAACATCATTGAGCATTACGCACAAACAAAATGCGAAATTTACCAATTATTTTAATGACTATACACAAATCAAAAATCCTAAAAACCAATTTAATTTATAACGATTTTTTGTGATGGTTTTAAAAAATGAGCCTCTGGAGAATACTTCATATACACACGATCACAACATAATGTGGAAAGGCTGGTAACAATCCGATAAAAACTGGCTTCAGGAAAACTTTTTAAAAATCACTTGTATTGCAGACTCTTCATTCTGTTCAGGCCAACACAAAATGTAAATCTTTGTTTAGCCTCTGCAGAGCGGTCCCTACTCACTGCTCGGCCGTTTCATTGAGAAGGGTATCCTAATATGTTGAAATCGATGTTTACAACCCTAGTATGTTAACATGATCGATGTTTACAACCCTGGTATGTTAACATGATCGATGTTTACAACCCTAGTATGTTAACATGATCGATGTTTACAACCCTAGTATGTTAACATGATCGATGTTTACAACCCTAGTATGTTAACATGATCGATGTTTACAACCCTAGTATGTTAACATGACCGATGTTTACAACCCTAGTATGTTAACATGATCGATGTTTACAACCCTAGTATGTTAACATGATCGATGTTTACAACCCTAGTATGTTAACATGATCGATGTTTACAACCCTAGTATGTTAACATGATCGATGTTTACAACCCTAGTATGTTAACATGATCGATGTTTACAACCCTAGTATGTTAACATGATCGATGTTTACATCCCTAGTATGTTAACATGATCGATGTTAACAACCCTAGTATGTTAACATGATCGATGTTTACAACCCTGGTATGTTAACATGATCGATGTTTACAACCCTGGTATGTTAACATGATCGATGTTTACAACCCAAGTATGTTAACATGATCGATGTTTACAACCCTAGTATGTTAACATGATCGATGTTTACAACCCTAGTATGTTAACATGATCGATGTTTACAACCCTAGTAATCTTGGGGTGTAGGGGTGTAGCTCATCCAATTATAATAATGGCGGTGGCTATCTAATTGTTTGCTTAACTGCAGTTTATTTCTTTGTATGCATTTATGCACAGAGATTTATACATTGCCTTCTTTTGTAAATCAGTTTTTGGAAGAGCGAAGCGAAGACATCAATTTCACTCACCCCCAAAAAAAAAATTAGCTCGAGTTTTTTTTTGTTGTTTTTTTGTTTGTATTTTTGTCTGTTTGTTTGCTCTCTACCGGTCAAACAACATATGCGATCTTGATGAAAATTGGAGATGACCTTCGAAATCTCTGAACTTAGACTTGCCACGTTTTTGGGTACAATAAATATTTCTCATGAATATCGTACTTTTACGATTTTTTTCGATTTTTAGCGCGATATTTTCGTGACATTTGGGCCGATTCTGACCAAACAGTTGGGGCTACAACGTTCATATTTTACAAGGACATTAAAGTTATGATGCTGTAGAACCTTTTGAAAGAAAAAGTTGAAATAGCTAGCCATAATACATGGAAACATAGGTTTTAATATGAGTTTTTTGAAATGTATAACAATAATTAACAAGTAACTATAGAAACTTGACAACAATCACCTACAATGCGTTCATAAGCAATCTTTGGGCCTACAGATATTTGACATTCTAATTACAACAACAAATATGATTTTGCAATGGAACTTGAAGAAATAAATAAGATCCCAAGCATACTGAAAACTTAAAGAAGCTCATCCACCAACGCGACTAAAAAAAGCGTTCGCGAAGCGGCCTGGTTATAACTGAATGCGATAGGCGTTAAAAACATAAATATGTTATTTATGTTACTGTCTTACAGTTCTTCAAGATCTCTTTATTTAAAAAGACTGAATGGAAAAACTGCTGCGAGTCTGACGTACCTGAATTCAACCTAAATAAAGAGCATATTATCTTCAAAGCTGCGAATCTGTACAGTACACTGTTCGCATGCATGTCCTAGGGTTGTGAGGGTCAGTACACATGTCCGTCAGCTGCAGCCAGACGTCATTGGAGCCAACGCGTAGTTTACGACGCACGCCAGCAATAAATTTGCAAAGTTCACAATATGATTGAACGGGTTAATCCGTTGGGCGTAACTTTAGAGGTTAAGTCTGACGTTGCAGTATATCATTGTCAATGTCGGGAGCAATGCGTTGAAAGTATCTTTTCCAAATGAAGAAAAATATAGAAACATAATTAATGACGATAAAAAACTATGTACACGACGTCCGGCTTACATGATTTTTTGGCATTGCTCTTCAACGAAGAATATACAGAATGTGTTGGAATCCTGGGGGTGCGTATAAGTGGTAGTGGCTATAGCTCCTACGAAAAGTTTAAAAATCATGACACGGCACCTCCACCATTACTAAATGCAAGAGCAAGCGAGAAACGTTTAGCAATGTGTATAGCTTTGTCCTGGCACAGATACGAAATGATCATCGCAAGGAGAAGTATTTGATTTGTGTATTTGTGTATCTTAACACAACTTGACATTTGATAATGAAGGACATCTGTACGCCCCTATCATATCAGATTTATAATATTTAACATAGGTCAATCAGAAAACGTGTAGTTATTTGGGTGTTTTTGACCATTTTGACAGATTCTCAATTCTAGATAATTGAATTTATTTTTTGTTTATTTTGATAGATGCCTTCATAATTCAAAAATCACAAATAGATGCGAATATATTGGATGAGAAATATCGTAACCGCGTCAACTGAGCTCCCTCTTAGTTTCCTCTTGTCCCCGCGCCTGTCTCGCAAGTCACGTGACACCGAGCAAGGCGTGAACCAGTGATCGGGATTAGAAAGTCTTCACCTTGGTCGAAGCTGAAGCAAGACCGTTTACTCTCATTCAATTAGTATCACAGTTCAGGCTACCTCTGTTGAGTCCACGTATACTCGGTTACATTCTCCTGGGGTGGGGCGAGTAATTCAATTATTGTTTCCAGTTCCAAGCGCATATTGTGAGTGTGGAGAAATCATTACGTGACCAGTCAGGTCTAGCGTCCACTTCAGAGGTTTGAGTCAGACCGAGCTGTTCTGAAGTGTTCATCCAAAATGATATTGAAAACTGGGGAAATGTGATATTTACCGCTAGGTTCTTCCAAAATTTTGGGACCGGGGTAGAATTTGGCCCAGAGCATGGCTCCGCTAATCGTTAAAGCGAGTCAAGAGAAAAAGTCCATCTCTCAAACATCAGCTGAGTGTAAGGAAGTATCATATACTCCCAGAAACTAGAGGCGAGCCCTCGCAATCGTCGTCGGGGACACCTACTCCTCCCCGACGACGACGTCCCCGAGGACGACGTCGACGACGACAATCTCACTTCGAACGATGACGACCGCGACGTGACCTTTTGTGCAACCCTTTTTTGTGGCTGTTTCTGATCAGCATGGGCCCATCCTCTCCATATCCAATATACGCTAGAATTGCGCATTATGACCTAGGGTTGACGAGCCCCCAAACATGCTTGGCTTGACAGACAGACAGACAGACAGACAGACAGACAGACAGACAGACAGTCGTGAGGGAGCTAATTGAATCCTGCGCGTATGGATGTGAGCGTAGCAGATCAAGTAATTCCAGTTGATTGCCCAAAGATTACATGTTTCTGTCTGTTGCATATCTCAGGCTGTGGGCTCTGCCTTCAGGTCTATCGTACGACTCAATTATTTAGCCAGGGACTTGAGCAATAACCGACACCGCCCTGCACTGTAAAGTCACTACTCGCACAATAAGAAACCTCTTTGTAGAGGGTTCTAGACGGCGATCATCTCAATTCTCAACATTAGGGTTGTAAATGTAATCCGTGTGTAACAACCGAGCAGTGAGTAGGGTGCGAGCTGGGCGCCTAGCGGAGGAAAAACAAAACAGGGACTTTCTTTTAGTTCAGATATTGTATTGGTGATGACCTCCTGGATTAACATACTTAATGTTTGATTCTTAGTAGAGTAAAGTAGGCACCTTGTACAGACAGACAGCAGGGCAGGGACAGCAGGCAGATCAGGCGAGGTAGCAGGTTCACTTCACGCAGGCACCACCAGTTTAACTAGTTCTGTGAACAAGATAATGTTGCTGCCATGGAAACAATAGATGTGATCTTCAATGTTCCCCTGTTTATTGTTATTTCCACTAACTAACACAATTGACCGACCATTGTTGAGCAATAGTGTAGCAAATTCTTATGTGGAGATGGCTGGTGCCTATAATGGCTATTATTTATAGTGCATATAGTTTAGTGCCTAGTGCCTAGTGCCTAGTGCCTAGTGCATAGTTTAGTGCCTAGTGCCAGGCATGCCGACCTGCACGTCCTCCTATGATTGTTGCCTAGAACGGAGGCTCGAGTGTTTCCTTCTGACTAATCCTCTGCTGACTTAGTTTAGTGCCTAGTGCCTAGTGCCTAGTGCCTAGTGCCTAGTGCCTAGTGCCTAGTGCCTAGTGCCTAGTGCCTAGTGCCTAGTGCCAGGCATGCCGACCTGCACGTCCTCCTATGATTGTTGCCTAGAACGGAGGCTCGAGTGTTTCCTTCTGACTAATCCTCTGCTGACTGGGCATAACAAACCAAACATTTCCTCGAACGCTGACTGACGAAATGATAACACCTTCTCGCGTCACTTTGCAGCGCGTGTTGTCTAGCGCAGGCTCGGGCTGCGTCGTCAAACTGATGACGGGACGTTTAGAACAGTAAATTAGTAGTTTTAGGGCGCTTCAACGGCAAAGATTATTCGCGAACGTTTAGAACAGTGCAGAGCTCTTTCATAATAAAAGTTAATTACGTAATTATCAATTAGTAATACATTTTTGTTTGTTTTTGTCGTTTGTTTGACTGTTTTTAATTTGTTATTGAATGGAAGAAATGCTACTTCACAGGTGCTTTCATCTCTTCCAGTATAGCAACAATAAAAAAATCCCCTAACCAAAGTCGATACATCAAAAACAGTCACATACTTATTTTAATAACCTCAACTTCAATATATTTTTTTACCTTTTATCTTCCCAAGTAAAGGGCCTACATTTTAAAACGATGCAATATCATCTATGGTTTCTGTAATGTGGTATGTACAAAACGTACTAAACGAGTTTATTATAGTAATATTGATGGATTGATTTATTGATTGTTGATATTGATCAATAACCAATCAATAACCTGCAGTACACCGATCTGGTGTTTTTTAAAAGATGCCTCAGTGGCGCCACTGATTTTGACGTGTGCGCGCGCATCATCCAGGGCCGCGTGTTGAGAGGCGACGATAATAGGCACCCCCGCCTCCAACCCCCTCCGGCCAAAGGACTGCTCGGCCGACGTGCTTTTTCTTTCAGGGTACGACCTGCCGCCCGCCCTCAAAGCCTGCCCAGTGAGTCATTTCCCTTCCCTGTGCAGGGAGCACTTATGGGAGAACCAACTGCATGTGCTAAATTAGTTAGTTTCACGTGCTTCATCAAGGCTCTTCGCGGCACAAGATTTCCACAGATTTTGAGTGTTTTAGCAAGATATTTGCTAGCGTCGACGCCGTTTCTTGTTGCAATTTTAACAAACAAGAATAAACAAAATAATAATAAAAATAATAACCATGTTCTCACAGTGGGCGTATGCTTCAGGACCATATAATTTGTGAATACAGTTCAGTTGTTATCTTCTTTTACTGTCTCTGCAGTGATAGCGGCGCTCAGGGGGGGAGGGGGGGCTGGGCCCTTAAATGGCCATTTTCCAGTTAAAACATGACGAAATAACTGAAGCATGGTCAAATTTTTTTGGCTGCTGGGGTTTGGCCCCAGACCCCGGCTACCTGCTGCTGCTTCCCCCTCACTTTATTACCTTGCCCCTCCTCTGCCCCCCATTGTTTTTGTCCCGCGCCGCCACTGCGTACAAGGTATAACTGGGGCCAGATGAAGATGATGGTGACAGTGATACCATGTTCATGTGCGCTCAACCCTTGTGTTTCTTCTCTTGCAACGCGTTGCTCCAAACAAGGAAGAAGCTTCTCAAATCTTTGCATAGCTTAGATTTCCAACTTGCTAGTTTTTACCCGTGAGTATGAGTTCGAGAACGCAACTCATCTGATCCACATTCCTCCGTCAACACCGCGTTCCCATTTGCATCACCGATGTGTGTGTTTGCTGCAGACGACAGTACATCCATTCACCATCAGCTGCTGCATTGTCTGCGACAAATAGACCAAGTATTTCTTGATTTCCTTCTTCGGTCCCTCCATACAGTTAACTCATTCATAGAAGCAAGGACCTACTGACATTTTGGCAGTAACCATTTGATTTGCAGTCAAAAGTTGATCACTCTTTGAGATACTTACACCAACTTAAAAAAAAACTGAATTTATTTACAAGTGTAAGAAACCACTGTACAAAGATCTTCCGTGTTCACAAATCGGCGTCAATTTTTACTTCACTGAAACGGAAAAAATATTTTCAACTAACAGGTTCACGACAAAAAAATTGAAATTCGAAATAATCGAAACTTCCAAATTCGATTTGCTTTTGATTGTCTAAAGTTTCTATATTTTTTGCAATATTTATTTTCGATACGATGAGGGGTCAGACGAGGGATGAATGATAACTTACATGCCTTGTGTGGGATTCGAACCCGCGTCCCCATAGTGTAATAGGTTAGTTAGTTAATGTTGTTTTAGGGCACTCAGCAGTGAGTTAGGCTTTCGTAACATCACTCAAGTCAGTTTCATTTGCTTTTCAATTAGTCTACTTTTCTTCTTGCTACAGGTATGAAACAATTATTATATAGGTGCATATTATGCATATTATATAATGCAGATTTTGAAATAAAACACATTTACGAAAAGCAATTATAAAGTTGAGTTCTGATAAAACCTGCCAAAGTGTGCAGTGGGGCTACCCCACTGCAAGTCTTGAACTGATGACGAACCGAGTTGCAGCTTCAGCCCTGGGTTAGTAATTAGCAGCCAAAACCAGGTCTCTCTCTCTCTCTCTCTCTCTCTCGTACAACACCAGTCTTGCATTTCTCCGATGACTATCTGCAACCAGGTCGAAACGTTATACCCGGCGGAAACTAGGAGAAATGTGAAATTGGTTATTATTGGTATAGGAGCATTTTGTTTCGTGTTGACTCTTCAGTCCGGATTGCCGGTGGCAGGTATCGATATCGAACCGAAGACCTCCCGAATCAGAGCCTCGCTCATGACTCATGACTCATGACTCATGAGCTAGTCTGTCGGTGACCAGGGTGCGAATTGACGGGGGGGATGAGGGGGATTTCCCCCCCTCTGGTAATTTCATCCCTGGCTCTGTTTAACTGAAAGGTATCCCTGCCGGGGATGGCTAAATCCCCCCCTCTGGATTCCCATCTCATCTTATAACATATCAAGTGACTTTATCTCGTAATGTTAATAAATAATGCGTCAATTTACACATATTCCTTTCAAAATAATATCTCAGATCGCTTCTAATACCATCTTGAGGGCAATAATACCCCCAAATATTTTCCTCAGATCGCTTCTAAGACCATCTCAAGGGCAATAATACCCCCAAAAAATTTCGCCTCCGGCGGCTGGGGCTTCGCCCCAGACCCCGGTTTGCCAACGAAAATACTGTTCTAAGCCATCCCCCCCTCTGCAAAGTCGTTAATTCGCACCCTGTCGGTGACCCTCCTACATCAGTCTTTGAGGACTACCTGTATCATTGTTTACATACTGCATCGTTGCTTCGTGCCTGCAAACATAAAGAAATCAATGTTATTGTTAAAGTACTCCACAGGTATTGAGTAAATAAATGGCCTTCATAAAAAGCTGACTTTATATAATATATCCAAGAAGTTGTTTCTGTGTGGAAGTTAAAATGTCGGTGACTGGTCAGGGTTTACCCTGGGTGCGCCACTGGGTGTTGTGGGCGGTCCACATATGATTCACAAGTCAGAGGTGTAGCTAAAGGTGCTACAGTGACGGTCAGGGTTTACCTGGGTGCGCCACTGGGTGTTGTGGGCGGTCTACAAATGATTCACAAGTCAGAGCTGTAGCTGAAGGTTGCTACAGTGACGGTCAGGGTTTACCCTGGGTGCGGCCACTGGGTGTTGTGGGCGGTCCACATATGATTCACAAGTCAGAGCTGTAGCTGAAGGTGCTACAGTGACGGTCAGGGTTTACCCTGGGTGCGCCACTGGGTGTTGTGGGCGGTCCACATATGATTCACAAGTCAGAGCTGTAGCTGAAGGTGCTACAGTGACGGTCAGGGTTTACCCTGGGTGCGCCACTGGGTGTTGTGGGCGGTCCACATATGATTCACAAGTCAGAGCTGTAGCTGAAGGTGCTACAGTGACGGTCAGGGTTTACCCTGGGTGCGCCACTGGGTGTTGTGGGCGGTCTACATATGATTCACAAGTCAGAGCTGTAGCTGAAGGTGCTACAGTGACGGTCAGGGTTTACCCTGGGTGCGCCACTGGGTGTTTGTGGGCGGTCCACATATGATTCACAAGTCAGAGCTGTAGCTGAAGGTGCTACAGTGACGGTCAGGGTTTTACCCTGGGTGCGCCACTGGGTGTTGTGGGCGGTCCACATATGATTCACAAGTCAGAGGTGTAGCTGAAGGTGCTACAGTGACGGTCAGGGTTTACCCCGGGTGCGCCACTGGGTGTTGTGGGCGGTCCACATATGATTCACAAGTCAGAGGTGTAGCTGAAGGTGCTACAGTGACGGTCAGGGTTTACCCTGGGTGCGCCACTGGGTGTTGTGGGCGGTCCACATATGATTCACAAGTCAGAGCTGTAGCTGAGGTGCTACAGTGACGGTCAGGGTTTACCCTGGGTGCGCCACTGGGTGTTGTGGGCGGTCCACATATGATTCACAAGTCAGAGGTGTAGCTGAAGGTGCTACAGTGACGGTCAGGGTTTACCCTGGGTTTCGCCACTGGGTGTTGTGGGCGGTCCACATATGATTCACAAGTCCCGAGCTGTAGCTGAAGGTGCTACAGTGACGGTCAGGGTTTACCCTGGGTGCGCCACTGGGTGTTGTGGGCGGTCCACATATGATTCACAAGTCAGAGCTGTAGCTGAAGGTGCTACAGTGACGGTCAGGGTTACCCTGGGTGCGCCACTGGGTGTTGTGGGCGGTCCACATATGATTCACAAGTCAGAGTGTAGCTGAAGGTGCTACAGTGACGGTCAGGGTTTACCCTGGGTGCGCCACTGGGGTGTTGGTGGGCGGGCCACATATGATTCACAAGTCAGAGCTGTAGCTGAAGGTGCTACAGTGACGGTCAGGGTTTACCCTGGGTGCGCCACTGGGGTTTGTGGGCGGTCCACATATGATTCACAAGTCAGAGGTGTAGCTGAAGGTGCTACAGTGACGGTCAGGGTTTACCCTGGGTGCGCCACTGGGTGTTGTGGGCGGTCCACATATGATTCACAAGTCAGAGTGTAGCTGAAGGTGCTACAGTGACGGTCCCGGGTTTACCCTGGGTGCGCCACTGGGTGTTGTGGGCGGTCACACATATGATTCACAAGTCAGAGCTGTAGCTGAAGGTGCTACAGTGACGGTCGGGTTTACCCTGGGTGCGCCACTGGGTGTTGTGGGCGGTCCACATATGATTCACAAGTCAGTGTAGCTGAAGGTGCTACAGTGACGGTCAGGGTTTACCCTGGGTGCGCCACTGGGTGTTGTGGGCGGTCCACATATGATCACAGTCAGAGCTGTAGCTGAAGGTGCTACAGTGACGTCAGGGTTTACCCTGGTGCGCATGGGGTTGTGGGGGGTCCACATGATTCACAGTCGACTGTAGCTGAGGTGCTACAGTGACGGTAGGGTTACCTGGGTGCGCCAGGGGTTGTGGGGTCCACATATGATCCAAGTCAGAGCTGTAGCTGAGGTGCTACAGTGACGGTCAAGGGTTATGTTTTGGAAGAGCAAAGTGTCACAAGGTGCGGACATGAGTCACGAAACAGAAAACACGATGTTGGTTAATAACATAAACATAAACATCTCGGACAGGCCTTCAAAGAGGTCTTCGTGTGGTCAGTTCAGTGAGGAACATAGGCTCGGAGATGTTTCATACCAGAGCTGATCTGATTGTGCAGATGAATGTTAGGCGATCAATGCACGAACAAGACACGAACTTATTGTCAAACCAAAAGTTATTCTCAAAGAAAGTCCTTACTTTTATACGCGGAATGAAATTAATGACAGCCAATATCCCTTGTAGAGGTATCTCCTTGCACCCTACTCACAGCTCAGCTGTTTCATCGAGAAGTATGACACTTGCAATCTTAATTTGTTGAGATGATCAACGTTTATGTTCAAACTATTTTAATCGTGTATGTTTACGCGATATGTTTTTCAGTATTTCAAGGAGGGAAAATACGATTCTTAAAACCAAGTGATTGTATCCCTTATTTTACAGGTAATGTTTGTACACATTAAGAATAATACATCTGTTAGATAACTTATCTTTCAGACTTCTAGTAATTTTATAATCAAATCAAATCAAAAACATATCAGATATACCAAAGGGACTTTGTGATCAAGCTTCCTGTATTTGGGTGTATTAAGTTTGTTTGGGTTCAAATTGTTTGTTGCTAGGGGCAACTAGTTGTTGTGACGACACCACTAGGCTGACAACAATATTTACAACAATATGCGAGGCGTCTAGTGCGCATAAGCTACGTGCCAGTTCAGTATCATCACCATGACTTCCAACTATAACTTTGAATACATGTTTTGTCAGATATCTTGTCTCCACGCCCTCTTGTCAACCGCCCTCCGCTCCCAAGTCAACTCTGTGTAGCCTGAGTCACCGACAGCGAGGCGAAGGTGGGGCGATGTTTTAGATTCAACACTGTTGATGTTCGAGATGATCGCCAGGGCCGAGCCCCTAGTCGTGACACCACAGTATCAGAGTGTTTGGCGGTTGGTTATGCTGGCAGACAGACAGACAGACGGACTGACGTCAACACAGAAGCTTACAAGGTTTAGTGGCATGATGTCATGCATGACACCTGAATGTCCAACGGTTGGTTGGTGGCAGGCAGTCAGGCAGAAACCAGTGGCGGATACAGGAAGGGCGATGGGCGATCGCTGCCCCCCCCCCATGAGATTCCGGTTTTGATTGCAAAGCCAATTTTCAACCTACCTATATTTTGCCATTTTCAATTTTTTAACGTGTTTTCAGGACTTTGAAAGTTGCAACTTTTGACGCCTTCAGCGATAAAGGGCACTGCCGGCTGGGAATTTCAAACGGTCCCTGTACCAGTCTCGCAAACCCAAACTCCCCCCCCCCCCCCCTTGATATGCTACTGCTTCCAAGTTTGTTTTTGTTTTATAAATAACTGAAAATCTTGAAGAAAAATGCCCCCTGGGTCTAAGCTCGGGAAAAGTGGATGGCTAGCACCTGAATGTCCTAGACTTAGACATGCAGACACACAGAATCTCAGGTTTAGTGGCACGATGTCATGTGGATACATGAAACCTGCATGATACCTGCATGATACCTGCATGATACCTGCATGATTACCTGCATGATACCTGCATGATACCTGCATGATACCTGCATGATACCTGCATGATACCTGCATGATACCTGCATGATTCCTGCATGATTCCTGCATGATACCTGCATGATACCTGCATGACTCCTGCATGATTCCTGCATGATACCTGCACGATGTCATGTGGATGGCTAGCACCTGCATGCCCTAGACTTAGACATGCAGACACACAGAATCTCAGGTGTCATGATACCTGCATGCCTGGCGGTCGGTTAGGTCGAGCGTTGCATGTCACACACTAGACGCGTCCACAGCGAGAATAATTTATTATGCTAAACACTTTAGACAAATAATTATAAAATAGAATGTGGACTTGCTAAATGATTAACTAGAAGTAAAAGTTGTCTCATTGCTGATGTTTTCAGTACGAAACGCATTTCGCAGTCAACCTAAATTCCAATATTTTATAACGTCTGCCCCAGGTTCTTCGAGTAGCTCTGCCTGTAGGTTCCTCGAGCCTAACTATTGCATTCATGTATTGAGGTTTCATAAAAAGCTTAGTAGGTATCAAGAAACGATTTACTCATTTAATTCATATAAATTAATTATATTACATATGACCCCCTCTCCCCTCCACTCTTTCATCGTTCCCATTTACTCAATATATTCAGTTTTAGTTTGATGTGCAAAAAGTTGCAATATAGTGCAGAAAATGTTCCAAAAATTCTTATGAGGTTATAGGACGTGTTTCCAGGAACAACTTACTAGGTAGGCCTACATAAAGTCAAGCTATCTACTGAGATGTCTCATGGAACATCCCGTGAGATTTATCAGGAATGACGTAGGTTCGGTTCCCGCCACCGGAAATCCTGACTGAAAGTTTTTTTGGAAAGTTTGTGTGGCTCGTTGGTCTTGTGGTTAGCGTCTCTGTTTCCAATGCAGAAGGTCCAGGGTTCGATTCCCACTTTTGGCAGAAGTTTTTAAACTTCTGATTTTGAACAAGTCCACCAGTTCTTGCGTAAGAAATTTGTAAGCGGTGACTTTGAAGCCGTCCTAGCAACGAGGCACATAATACATTTAAAGTAGTTCTGAATCGGCCTTGTTGATTCTGGCGTTGGTCCGCGGGTGTTCGCACTATCACTGATTGCCATATTTCATTAAAAATATCGATCTATGGTTAATTATCGCTCACTCGTCTATTGCGTCGGGGCCTGCAGGGTTGACTTGGTCGCTTTTGTTTACTGTCCCCCACTGAAAATCAGTTATATGACTGAGAGGGTAGACACTAAATACGAATTTATTTATTCAGCTTTCCTTGCACTTAATGCGAATCTAAGGTATTGATAGTTAACTATTTGCAAATTAAGGAATCTAGAATGCGCGTTTAGTAAATCGTAAAAGTCGAGTAAAAGTTGTTTAACGGCCGGAGTTTTTCTTGATTATCGCAGAATGTGTATTCAGTAGCACACAACCCAAATGCCGGTGCTGCTACCGGCTGCCCATGTAACTGCATGACTAGCTGGAGGTATTTCAATACATTTGGACTTTATGTGGCCGACCTCAAATACACATATTCTTACGCTGGAGGTGCCTCAACTGGCAGGACCTAGTTCAGCATGACTCTCACGGATAGAAAGCTGGAGTGCGTTTACTTTACAGTGTACGCACACAATTTCCAGATCAGTACATTTTTTGTCATTAATATATTATTAATTTGAATTAATTTTCAATATCAACAAAATAATACAAAAACGTTGTTCCCAGGTTCGAATTCTGTCCTGGCAATCAGTTTTCCTCGAGGTTTTCCTCAGTGGCTATAATGCGAATGCAAGGGCTCAGACATCGCAACATACCTAGTTAGACACTTAGCCGGACAGGATTTTTTTCATGGTTGTTTCTTGTGAAAATTGCATATCAAATAAATATAATATCAAATAAAAAATAAAATAAAATCAATAAAAAATATTGTTTCTTAAAAGTTCTTAAATGTTGTATTTCTGCCAAAACTTTAAGATTGAAATAAGTTATAATATTAACAGAGCTCTAGAGGTTCGAACTTTTTCATATGTTTAAAACCACATCACGCTCTATGCTCAGCCACCAACGCTCCTCTTCTGCCAAATACACCGTGAGAAACGTCAACCTGAATAATTCCCCACGGCCACCTGTTACATTAACCTGTTGATTTGCATTCAGCGCGGATCTTGTGACTCTTGTCTTGTTTGTATGTATGACGAGTGTAGTGGCTACGACACCATTCAACTCTCTATACATGTTACAACATGTTGCTCACCTCTTTATACATGTTACAACATGTTGCGTTAGTGACAACAGGGTGCACGGCCGAATTACAAAACTCTCACCTGTTAATATTAACGCGTGGCAATTTTATTAATTGAACTGGCATTTTATTTCAAGTCAATTCATTACAAATTCTACAAAATTTCTACATTTGTATTTAAACTCAAGAGGAGTCGCTGAGGCTGGCGCGAAAGACGAGTTTAGGCGCTCAGCGTTCTGAGTTTTCCGGGTAAACGGGTTCAAACTTCACACTAGAATAAATCTATGATATCCAGTAGGCTACTCGTATTCCAAAATAATTCATTGATTTAGAATAAAAAATTAGTGAAATCACCGAAATTTGGTCCAAGCGTACAGATGTTTTCAACGCTAATTTGCACACTGGATATCAACGTTTAAATCAATGTGAACACGCTGTTTAATCAATATATCAATCAATATAAAAGTACGCGAGAAATCATCAACACCTGAGCGTGCGCATTTGAGTTGGAAACTAGAGGCGAACTCTGGCAATTGTCGTCGAGGACGCCTCCCTTTCCTTTGACGACCTCCCCGACGACGACGACGACGACGACGACGACGACAATGACTACCGCGCCTGAGATTCCTCCCTTTCCTCCCCCTTCCCGTGGCTGGTTCTGACCTGCATGGGCCCCTCCTCCCTATATCTCCTTACCTAGAGTGGCGCATTATGACCTAACGGTTGACGCGCCCTTAGACTTAATGAATCCAAAAAAAGAGAAACATATGATTTTCATGATATATTTTTATATCGTACACCAAACCTTTCAGCAACTTTTTCGATTCCAAAGATTGGGCCAAATGTTTAAATTTTTGTGAGCAATAATCCAACATGTATGTAAATGTGTGTGCTCCTTCCTTCGTCAATCAGCTATATGATAGACGATAAACAAACAATGCATTTCGAGATATCGAAGATTACCTGAACATGTAGAGCGAATTTCATTAGTAATAAGGAAGGTTCCCTAAACTTCTGTCGCAATGCAATGTCAACGTGTCGCAATCGTTTCTTACCTTCGTCTTGTAATTACTGTGTACCGTGTCATTACACCCAAACATCGGCGCCATGTTGTGTACGTCGCATTCCTGCGTGACTCACGCATTGCGCATGCGTAGACTACAATGAGGCTGATTGGATCTCAAGTCGCAACAGGTTGACGCCGAGAGTAACGGTGATGACTTCTCACGCGAGCACAAGGTCGACAGTGTAGCGAAGATGAGACAACCACAGACGACACTTTGGACGAGGAAAACAAGCACGGCTAACGGTCGCGGAGTGGACTTCGCCGCCCCGCACTTCCTAATTCTCCCGCAGATGCGAGCACGCGTTTGTGCACTCAGGTTGGCTTGAACTCGTCTGCATTGGGCGTGGGATCAGTAGTGATGGACAACATACAATTTTAGGAATTGCACAACAGCCAAGTTTGGATGCGGAATCGAGAGGGTAATGAACTGACAGCTGAAACAGTGGCGGATCTAGCCCTGATTCTTGGGGAGGCGGTGATTTAAAAAAAAGATTTTTGAGAATTGAAACGAACTTGGAAGCAGTAGGCTTTTCAAAACCAGTGCACAGGGTATGATTGTTTAAACTTCAGCCGTTAGAGCCCCTTATCGCCAAAGGCGACAAAATTTGCGAATTCTGAACTTTCAAATGCCTAAAAAGTAAATTTAAAAAATGCATAATATGTGATTAATAATTGGCTACGCAATCAAACATGGGATCTAATGCAGGGGGCAAACTTTCCCCCCACTGCATCCGCCACTGTGTTGAGATGAGCAGCGCGAGCCTGCCTTACATTACCCCTCTTATGCATTATCATCTTGTGCTAGGCAGCCAGACCACTACAGTCAGTCTAATCCTCGACCAGGATCCGCGTTCAGTCCAATCCTGTCGTCACGGCCCCCAAGACGACAAGACAACAAGAAGGCTTAGCTTCCGTCCGTATCACAGTCTTTGCCAACACGGCCGCTAAACAGACCAGTGTGTGGGGATTAGGTAGCCCCACTAATCTCTAAGCGCATATTTGCACATTGTTGCTCTACAGTTTTTTACTTCACATATTTTTTTATTTTTTTTAACACGACATTCAAAATTGAAAGGATTTAACAAGTTTTTGTTGGCACGTCTAACTATGGAATGGACCAAGTCGTCGCCAATATATAAACTCGAAATAAATCCCTTACTTTTGTTCAGGACAGAAATGCCAATCATTAAATATCCTGCAGGGCGCTCACCTCACACCCTACTCACTGCTCATCAGCTGTTTCATTGAGACATCTACTATCCTATTGACATACGAAATATTTTGTTCCACCTTTATTGATGGTCTCATTGAATGTAACCCTTTAGAAGGGATGCTATTCGATTTTCGATTACCAATCGATATAACTGCAAGCTTTCGATATCGAAAAATTATTAAATTTCGATCAATGATCACTTAAATAAATAAAAAATAAACATAAATTCGTATTTAAAATCTACCCACCAAGTCACATAACTAATTTTCAGTGGGAGATATTAAGTTTAACTTGAATGTCGTCTGTAAGGCAATGCTTGGGATTGAGTCTTCTCAAGCAACCCTTGGGCATGTATTTTATACTGACACTGTTAGATATCTGAAAAGGGTCATGAATTGCCATTCCCACAAGAAATCATAAATTTAATCTTACAAAATGTTTGAATTCCCTAGGTTGTAAGGGTCCATTATTATTTATACAAAACTTGTATTTGTTAAAATAACTTCAAAATTAATGTACTGCATCTTTTGTTACATACATCACAAAACAACTCCTTTAGTGAGTAGAACGACCGTTACAACAAGCGACAGTCGACACAGTGAGACAGACGACTGTCTGGCTGTCTCGTCATCGAGACAACCCAGAGGTGACGCAACATCTTGAACACGCACATTGTGACGCGGGCGCAGGGAAAGTGCGTGCACACATTCACCGCTAATAGCAGATAGCGAGTCGCGAATTGGTGGGTTTATAATTGTCACCATTGATGCTAAACCTCATTGTCTTTGCTGCCAATAGTAACAAGCGTCGTTGATTGTATTTAAATCGCGGAGAAAGTGTTTGTTTGGATGTGCAAACTGCTCCAGGTGTGCTCGCGTCACTCTGACACGCCCGGTTTTTGCACTAGGCTGCACCCATTGACCCCTAGAGCTGGGTCAATGCTGATGTAATGTAACTATATGATGTGACAATGCTGGCTTGATGTAATGGGGGTGTAACAGTCTTTTAGGAGGCAAGCATTCTCATTGTATAAGCGCTTTCAAATTTCTCAGACAACTTTAGTTCGCATCTATTTGGGATTTTATATAATTGTGTGAGAATTTTTATGAATTAGCATCCATCATAACACAGAAAGCAAACCAAAAATAAATTCAATTTTCTAGAATATAGAATCTGTCAAAATGGTCAAAAACACCCAAATAGCTACGCATTTTCTGATTGACCTATGATAAATATTGAAAACATGATATGATTGACGTGAACAGATGTCCTTCATTATCAATAATGCCAAGTTGTATCAGATGCAATGATTTATGGCTGCAGGACAAGGAACGCGCCGAACAACAAATCACGCCGGCTTCCTGCTGTGTTGAAGTCATCATATAGCAAATTCTCATAAAGCAAACTATCATATTATATAATATGTTTTAAACATAAGGAGGAGAAGCTCCCCCAAGACATCACAGTCTGTCCGTCCGTCTGTGCGTGTGTCACGTCTCACGATGCAGACCACACACGATGTCCGATTGACATGGAATGATTTTAAAGATCTTTGGGGGGGGGGGGGGGTTCTAGCATTTTATAAGTGATTGGGCATCGCTGCCCGACCACTGGTCAGGGAAAAGACTTGTTTTATAAGGATGCCCGCTGTATGGTTCACATCAGCTTTACCCTGAGTGTCCCCACTTTAGGTGGCTAACTGAGGTCCACTTCAAATCAAATCAAACCTCAAATAAGTATATGAACTGAAAGAAGTGTCAATCATTATGTTAAAATCATATCCTCTTCATAGCTCTCACCTCGACCCTATACTCACTGCTCGGCCGTTTCACTGAGAAGGATGATATTTACAACCCTAATGTGTTGATGTGATCGACGTTTACAACCCTCTCCAGAGAGATTAGAATCTTGTCTCTCATTGTGAGCACTCTGCAGTGGATACAATGATTGACATTTTGTTGCCTGCACCAAAGTAATAACTTTAATATGGCGGTAGTCTTCTTGATTTGATAAGTTAAGGTAATTAGGGTGTTACGTAATTGTGAGTGGAATGTCCGAGGGCTGTTAAACAGGAGGCAATCACTTGCCTTCACATTCACGATTGAAGAAATCATATAGGTACTAGGAAAACGCTTAAGTCCCGCCGCGTTGTTGGATGAGCGTAATTGGTGCATTGAGCTGCCATGTGTTATGCGGATTTTCTGTTGTTCTGTGAAAAAATTAGTACTAAGTTGAAGATTTTTTTTAAATTAAATTAAATTAGATAAAAAATAAACTTTAATTTTTAATTTTTTTAATTAATCGTATGAATTTTAAAAAATTGAAAAAACAAAAAATTGCGATTTTTATAAGAAATAATTATTTGATTGCGCTCAAATTTCACACGAATATATAAATTTATAAAATTTAGGTTCTGTGAAAAAAGTATTACAATAAAATAAAGCATGTAGGTGTTATAAGTAAAAGAATTGTTTAAAAAAAGAAAAAACCCACAAAATTTATATTTTCATGAAAAATAATTTTTTGATTGCGCTCAAATTTCACACGGATATCTTAATTCATAAAATTAAGGTTCTGTGAAAAAATCATGAAAATCGGATTAAGCATGTAGGTGTTACAAGGAAAATAAATTTTCAAAAAATCGAAAAAAATCGTAAAATTGCGATTTTCATGAGAAATAATTTTTTGATTGCGCTCAAAAACGTGGCAGTTCTAAGTTCAGAGATTTCGAAGGCCTCCATAAAATTTCATCGCAAACGGAGTAACGGTTTAGCCGGAATCGTGCTGACAAACACACAAAAATACAGAAAAAAAAAAGAAAGAAGGAAAGAAAGAAAAAAAAAAAAACATTCCGGATTTTTTTCTCCAGTGTAGTGAAATGGAATCTTCGCTTCGCTCGCTACGCTCGCTACGCTCATCCAACAATCTTTGAGTCGTGATTGGCGTCTGACTTTTAATTGTTAGGGGGTCAATACACGGACAGACAGACAGACAGACGGACAGACAGACGGACAGACAGACAGACAGACAGACAGACAGACAGACAGACAGACAGACAGACAGACAGACAGACAGACAGACAGACAGACAGACAGACAGACACAAGGAAGCAACTCAATCACATCTCTGTCTCACCACGTGACGTCAGACTCATACAGAGGTCGCACTCACCACACTGGTCGTCTGTCTTCTGCCTAATGATCCGTCAACACTTCCTGCGAACTTGCGCGTGTGCAGCGAGGCTTAGCGCGACGATGCCAGGCGGGATAAGAAGGGAGGCGACACAGCCTGGACGTGGAGATGTTGCAATCAATCCAAGCATGCTCTTGACTGAGGAAACACTTGGCTGGCTCGTACCAGACATTCCCGGCATGCTCTTGACTGAGGAAACACTTGGCTTGGCGACGCGAGCTACTTCTATCGGTTTCCAGTGTCCACCAAGGTTTCAAGATCCGGGCAGACATGTTAGCTGGCCACCTTATCAAGGACACCGTCAATAAACTCAAAGAAAGAAAGTAATTGATATTTGGTCCAGACCTGTTAATCATTTTAATATATCCTCTGCAGGCGCTCACCTCACACCCTACTCATTGCTCAGCCGTTTAATATAATATATAAGGGTGCCATATGCAATTTTAATTTATTGAGATGATCGAGGTTGAACCCTCAATAAAGAGTTGGGAGATTGGTCTCTCATTGTGCGAGGTGAGCGCTCTGCAGAGGATGTATGATGATTGTATTGATTGGCTTGTGGTCTAAACAAAAGAAAACAATTTCTCTGGGTTTATAATGTCCAAACACAAAGAAATCGCTTACTTTTGTTCAGCCAATAAATGTAAATCTTTATAATCCTCGGCAGAGCACTCACATCGCACAATGGGCATTGGTTTATATATTACTAGGCCGCTTCGCTAACGCTTTTTCCAGTCGCGTTGATGGATGAGCTTTTTTAATACTTCTGTCTAATGATTACTACGTTTTTAGTATAAGTGGGATCTCATTACTTTTTCAAATTCATTTGCAACGAATAATGTAATTCACTAGTGCAAATTTCATAGAGAAGGGGGAAAGGGAACCCGGTACCGGCACGTAGCCTACTCCTTTTGAAAAGTACCAAGGTAACCAACGGCTTTACGTCCCATCCGAAAGGACGGTGTAACCTTGACAGTCATATAGGTTCCTCCACTCGGACGCCTAAACCTACCCAAGCAGCTCGAACAACAGCACGTGGAGATCAACCCCTATAAATCTGTCGACCCTGTTTCTGAATAATCTGCCAGACACGTGGAACATCTGCTGTGTATGTTGAGGGTGGATAAGAGGGGGTGGTTGTAACGTAACATTGAGCTATATTTAGCTGTCAACCAGCTGCGATGTGGAGGGCTAATATCAGTGTTAACCCCAAAGCTTTAAAAATATCCATTGCGCCCTTCATCCTTAGAGCAGAAATATGATTATATTCCAGATGCCAAATAGTAGAACACATCTTACTAACTATAATATTATCTAGAAGAACATAGAGAGGCTGCCCTTCCCGCCTCCTCTTTACAGGGGGGGGGGGTGTCTCTGGTGGTTATCACCTATGATATGGATGCGCATTCAAGGGTCAGTCCACCCTAGCGTACGAGAACGACTACCATGCTGGATGGAATTTGACCAGTGTGGTCCAACCAGGTCCCCCACTAGACCCAGCGCCCTCCCCGGTCCCCCACTGGTCCCAGGCCCCCTCCCCGGACCCCCACTGAACCCAGCCCCCCCAGTCCCCCACTGGACTCAGCCCCCCTCCTCAGTCCCCCACTGGTCCCAGCCCCCCTCCCCAGTCCCTTACTGGACTCAGACCCCCTCCCCGGTCCCCCACTGGTCCCAGCCCCCTCCTCAGTCCCCCACTGGTCCCAGACTTTCTCCCCGGTCTCCCACTAGTCCCAGACCCACTCCCCAGTCCCCCACTTATTCCAGGCACCCACCCCGGTCCCCCACTGGTCCTCACCTTCTACTTCCTCTGTGTATCAGACCTCGGTGATTCACCACCAACAACACGCGACGCTAGAGGTCTCAGAAAGCGAAAGTAAACATCATTGTCACCGAGACGAGGTATTCCCTAAGACGACACCGGCCTACTTAGCGTGAGGTCACACGGAAGTTGTGCCTAGTTTAGTCACTACACACTAGGAAGCTGGGCTTAGCTTAGAGGCAACAGTCACCATTGTATTCCTGGTCTGCTGGGGGTTTCCTCAGTCAGACTTAGTCTCTATGAGTAGTCAGGGAGTCGATAGTTGATTTATGCTCAATGAGCGAATCAAAATATTGTCAACTCCTTGGCTGTACCCTTTAGTACCGTTCATGATTGTTGAGCTAGTATCGATGAGACTGAGATTGCGAAATTGGAAATTTTCTATTTTGAACGTATTCCAATAAACTTTCCATTTCGCTTGGTCCACTAAACGTTAATTAGTATTCTAACAATAACCTCCAGGAATTACAAAATAGATGTCATACGATAGTAATACCACTATACAACGGTATACGTACTACATTGTATCGTTAGGTGTAGACAGTCCGAGAAACCCCTATCCCAGCCAGACACGTTCCGTCTATTTCGAAGTTTCGGCGATATCCCAGTCGTTCTAGGAAAACAAAATCGTTGATATTTACATAAATAAATACACAACTGGACTAGGAATACCTTAATACTTGTGTTCATGTCATACAAGCACCCGGATACAATGTTTGGTGGAGGTGCCGGGCTATAGATGTTCAACCTTTCTGAGAGGCCATCCACTCTATAACCATCAACATTTAGACCAAACCAGCCACTAATAATATTAATTTCAGACAAAATTAATTTTGATCAAGCGTAAAGCGCTAGACTCTGATTCAGGAGGTAGCGGTTTGAATCTCGTCCCCGGAAATCCACACTGAAAGTTTTCTCCGAGTTGGACTTCAGTTTTTATGCGAATGCAAGAGTTGAGATCTATGAAATAGCCCTCGAATGTCCGAAATTCAATGACAGGATGACCACACCGATTAATGATCATTGGTCGATAAATACTAGGCCGCTGTTCTAACGCTTTCTCCAGTCGCGTTGATGGATGAGCTTTTATGGTTGATTATCGTTGCCCTAAAAGTACGATTTTTTAAAGAAATATTTCTTCGATTGTCATAACATATCTACGTTCAGTGATTTAAAACGTTCCCGTAAAGTTTAATCAAGATTGAAGTAGCTGTTTGCCCGGTCGCAGACCAAATATCACGAAAATATCGCATTCAAAATGAACCAAAGAGTCTTGGCAGATCTTCAAAGGTATCCTCCAATTATTTTCATGAAGATCACATATACCATTTGCCCTGTAGAGAGCGAACAAACAGACAGAAAACAGCCGAGCAAATTTTCTTAGGGTAAGTCAAATTGAAGTCTTCGCTTCGCTCATCCAAATATATATAGTCTCTTGTCACCGAGTTATTGTGCATTCTACGCTTAGCTATATTTAGAAACTAAATTATTAATGATAAGTACTTTCCACTTTATATGAATCACATGTTGTCCTCTGTTTGATAAGAAATATTGGATACAACGTATCGAAATAGCAGAAATAGATAAGGAACTGAATGAATCAGAACCAAACAAATTGGTAAACAAAGAAAAAAAAACTTAATGTCTGTTCGTAAAAAAGTATTATGTTTATTTAGTTAAAATAAAATAACGCAAGGTGTGATTCAAGTTTGGCAACGAGGAGTAAGCTTTGTGAGCCTGCGTGTTGTCGTGGTCGTTGTTGTTATCGTAGATGTTGTTGTTGTTGTTGTTGTTGTTGTTATCTAAAAATATTCGCGTTTTATTTTTAAACATCTTTGTCTTTCAACGGGATGATAATTATATAATAGTCAAAAGTCACCGGCGGCTGGGACTTCGCCCACGATCCCTTCCTTGTTTGCATGGCATGTCCCCCTCCCCCCACCCCGTTGTACATTCCTGGATACGCCACTGGACATACTCCTAACATATCAACAGAGTAATATTATTGCGCCCCCTCAGCTCTATGCAACGACTGCGGGCCCAGCTGCACTCAACTCTCATGACGGCACTGGCGAGAAAACCAGCAATCATAAACGTTATTACACCACGTAATGATCCCTCCTCTAATTACATTAGTTAGTGTGATGTAACGTGAGATGAAGCTGCTACAGATCAAGTCTGCACAATCACAGACGCAATTCTAATAACAGAGCGTTGCAAGATTTAATTATTGCCCGCTCTGAGTTTAATGATTGCCGGGGAAAGTACGGTGTAATCACTAGGAGAACACATTAGAATCTAGGTGTAATCACTAGGAGAGACACATTAGAATCTAGGTGTAATCACTAGTAGAGACACATTAGAATCTAGGTGTAATCACTAGGAGAGACACATTAGAATCTAGGTGTAATCACTAGTAGAGACACATTAGAATCTAGGTCTATCTTGTGCTTTGCTTACGTGTTTCATCTTTGTCCTGCTTCTTTATACTAGGAAAACGCTTAAGTCCCGCCGCGTTGTTGGATGAGCGTAATTGGTGCATTGAGTTGCCATGTGTTATGCGGATTTTCTGTTGTTCTGTGAAAAAATCAATACTTAGTTGAAGATTTTTATTTTTTAATTAAATTAAATTAAATTAAATGAAAAATTAACTTTAATTTAATTTTTTTTAATTAATTGTAATTTAAAAAAAGGAAAAAATTGTAATATTGAAATTTTCATAAGAAATAATTATTTAATTGCGCATAAATTTTACACAAATATATGAATTTATAAAATTAAGGTTCTGTGAAAAAATTATTACAGTAGGATAAAGCATGTAGGTCAAAGAATTGTTTTAAAAAAGAAAAAAAACGTAAAATTTCGATTTTCATGAGAAATAGTTTTTTGATTGCGCTCAATTTTCACACGAATACCTAAATTCATGAAATTAAGGTTCTGTCAAAAAATCTATAAAATCGGACAAAGCATGCAGGTGTTATAAGCTGAAGAAATTTTTTAAAAATCGAAAAAATCGTAAATTGCGATTTTCATGAGAAATAATTTTTCGATTGCGCTCAAAACGTGGCAGTTCTTCGTTCAGAGATTTCGAAGGCCTCCATAAAATTTCATCGCAATCGGAGTATCGGTTTAGCCGGAATCGTGCTGACAAACACACAATAATACAGAAAAAAAAAAAAAGAAAAAAAAAAAACATTCCGGATTTTTTTCTCCAGTGTAGTGAAATGGAATCTTCGCTTCGCTCGCTACGCTCGCTACGCTCATCCAATTATATTATTCATCAATGTTATAATAGGTATCGTTTGATTTGCGAAAATTCTGTAGTTTGGTACTTATAACTTCGCTACAAGTATTGTAGTACTATATGTTTTCTTATATTATTATGTTTTTTATGCATCATGTCTCCTTGATTAGAATTTAAATTTAATTTTCTACTGCGCTGCCCACACACAGGGTGTTACCCTATGTGGGCTTCTTTTTTTTCTCTCTAGAATGTTAATGTGCAGTAGTTTTTGTCTTGTTATTTTTAATATTGCATGGTAAATGGTTTAATGTATTTATAAAAAAAAGAATAAAATTTATTGAAATTGAAAATTGAATTGAAGGTGTAATCACTAGTAGAGACACAAAAGAATCTAGGTGTAATCACTAGTAGAGACACATTAGAATCTAGGTGTAATCACTAGTAGAGACACATTAGAATCTAGGTGCAATTATTAGCAGTGGCAATCTTTCAACTGTTTGTCTGGTGTGCAGTGTGTCATCTAAAAATTATTTATGGGTCCAAACGCTATTTCGTAAGCAAAGTACATGATTTTGTAAAATAGGGGGTCTTGGGGGGGGGGGAGGCCCCCAGCTAGCTTTATTTAACTCTTTTACGATTGTAAACATGTTTTAGTACGTAACAATAGCAAGAAAATTCTAGAATTTTCCTCAAATTTAACGTTTTTTAACGAATCAAATCAAATACTAAGTACAAGTGGGGGGGGGGGGGGGGGGGAACCCCATAGCCCCCTTGGATACGCCACTGGGAGTAACACGTTATTCTGGTTATTTGGCTCCTGTGCAAAAGTTTTAATTTAAAAAAATAATGCAATGTAATCGCATTTGAAAATAGTAGAGTAGTCGTAGTCGTAAGAAACGTTTTTCCGTTATGCCATTATAAGCAATAATTCGATTATTTGTCATTTCTCGAACACTTTTGATTATCATGGTAATCAATCCAGAAATAAAAATAAATCCATCTCAGTGGGCGGTTCCGATTCGATATGCTTTTCCCCTAAGCCCCGACCGGCAATTGGGAGGACGGGGTTCGATACCCCGCTGAGATAGATTTTGTAATTTCAGGATTGATTATCATATTATTAGTTCTGTTTTCGTTATTTGTTTTCTGTCGTGTTTATTGAATGTGACTACCATGAGAGAAAAAACTCGTGTTTTTTAATTTTCATAAGTTAAGACCTACAGTTTTAATCATACCTAAACAATTTCACCCAATATATTTTTAGTCACATTCAAATTCTTTAGTAAATTTTGAAATAATAAATTATGTCATAATAATTATTATAATACAAAATACGGTAACATTTCACTATCTGATATTAAAATAAATCAATATCTAATTGTACAGCAATATTATTATTGCATAGAACGCGTTCCCATATCCTGATACTGATCTTCTATTGTTGTTTATTTACATGTATGCTGATTAATAAATTAAACGTCGCACGCTCAACTTGGCTTAATCTTGACAATGAACGATAAACAAATCTAGGCTTGTGCAGCGGCTGAATGAATGTCTGTATTAATCAAGTCTGAAACGGTCAATTTAGAAACCATCATTCATCGTTATTCTCTGCCTGACTGTCCGAGGTATTACAACATCTCTTGATCTTAGGTTGCTGCGTTTCACTCTATGCTTGGATCATCATCATCATCAGTGGCGTAACCAGGGGGGGGGGAGGAGCCCCCCAACCCGAAATCCTAGTTTTGACTTTATTCTGCAAATCAGCTAGTTTATACAAAAATAAATACTTTTATAAACATTTATTTACTTTTTGCTCTCCTAAACCCAAACCAATTTAAAATATACGTAATTGAAAATAAATCTTGTCTGGTCGGAGTTGTTGGTGGGGGTGGGTGGTAACACTGGAACAGTCCCATGTTCACAGGCGGTCACGGAGGGTGGGTATTTCTTATCTGTCAACCTCTCTTCTTCCTTGTCTTCCTTCCTGCAACGGTATCACGCGACTTTATATCTATGCTTTACAAACTCACGACGAAAGTCCAACTCGCAACCTTCTCGTGGTTTGGCCCGTGAGTAGGGGAGTTTCACTCCCTGAAACTAATGGCGAGCTCTGGGTCGTCGTCGGGGAACTTTCCCCTTCCCTTTGACTACCTCCCCGACGGCGACGACAATGACAACACGGACGGACGATGACACAGACGAAGACGACCACGACGTGAGGGATTGGGAACCCCTGCCCTCCCCATACTCTTGTGGCTGGTTCTGACCAGCACAGGCCTGTCTACCCCTTGTCCCCCCCGCGTCACCCCTTACGATCCAACCCTTGGAAAGAAGTATACATGGTGGTGTTTTATCTTAGAGGCGCGAATAATCTTAGCTGAGCGTCCTAAAACTTCTAATACTAATACTAATAATACGAGATTCGAACCGGGACCTCCCGAATCAGAGTACGCGTATAACTGCACTGCGCACCACTGTTCCTGTTCCTGCCCCCCCCCTCCGCCGGACCTCACACCTCTTAGTGCCAACACAACACTACACAACACGCGCGACACTCACCACGCGGTCCGCGTGACCCCGCATTCCTCGCGTGCAACAGGTCAACACCGAGGATTCTGCACCGCTGAAAGTGCAGCAACGTTGTCTGCACCGGTAGTACATTACCAGCAGGGTCCACTAGATACCTAACAGCTGCTGTAAGGTGGGTCTTCGCTTGTACTTCCACAATGTATAAGCGCCATTTTATATCTTGAAGTCAAGGCCCACTTGATAATGTGTCTACTGAGTGCACGCACACATTATCCAACGGACCTCAAAGAGATTTTGTAAACAACAGCAGACTGCAGCTGGACGTCAATTTCAGAAATCGGTTGCACATTATTTTTATAATGCAATAAATACATAAATAGGCTACCATTTATATAATCTTTGATTCTTATATTTGCAGGTAACATTATGATGTAAATAATTTTTATATCTTTCAACTTCATATCTCAATTTTCATTTGCATACTAATTTGGATATTAGGGCCCGGAAAAACTGTCCAGATACCGTAGGCCTATGGCAATAAGGCCTATTAGCAGTGGCGTAACTTACTAAGCGCGGGCCTCCCTGCGAACGTAGTTCACTTGGGCCCTTCTATAATAAAGGTGGTGTAAGTGGCGAGCCCCTGTGGGCGGGGGTCAACTTACATTATGACTACTACGGTTTTATTTTTGAAATTTTTGAACACTAAGAAATATTACTCTTAATTCATGTTTACCATTTATTTACCCAACAAGCAGTCCAAAATTGCCAAGAGGAGGCCCTAAAACAAATCAACGTGTTGGGGAACCAAAAAATATGTTACCAAATATAAGAATAATAAACATAAATTTTGAATGTGGTTGGTGAAAGTTTGCATATTTGGAAGAACATTTCATATTTGAGTTCCTTTTAAATAGGGCCTATTATTTTATTGATAATGTGACCGTTGACCTTTTGTACCAATTTGTTTAATTCCCGATTTGGTTGATCGGGAAACACTCCCGTAGGTTCATTCAGATGTATAATGCAACTACAATTCAGAGATTAAAATGTACCCGTCCTGATGGTCTAGTGGTTAAGACGTCCACCTGGAATGTGGGAGATCCGTGGTTCGATTCCCGGTTGGGGCGGACTTTTTTAATTTCTGAATTGTAGTAAATAAAAATTTGTTTAATATTTAAATAAATGTATCATGTGACCACTCGTTGTCACAAATTATACTTAGATAAAGCGTGAGTTAAATTAAAAGATCCGAATGTGTTTTTGCAATGCTTTGGGTAGGATTATTTTGTGAACTTTGACCCACGAACAAAAAAAAATCCTGGTTTATCCTTAGGCCTGTTTAGTTTTTATTTAATACTATAAATATTAACCAGGGCTTATTTATTGTTTGGAACGCTTGGTTACACAAAATTGGTTCAAATATACTCAATATCTGTTTGAATTTCACCTCAATAATTTGATAACGTACAGTACCTATATCACGTAAGTAGTCGTGTTGTTTTATTGGGAAGTCTGCCCAAGGGTGCAATGCATGTCCCTCTTCAGGTGTCTATAACTAGGTATATATTTTGCTAGGACAATTGCGAAGGGATGCCGAGGGCTGTTTTATAGAGGACTCAATCCCTTGCATTAGCATTAATGACTGTGGAAAACCTGATAAACCTTCAGTCAAGATTTCCGATCTCAACGGGACTTCAAACCGGGACTTCATGAATCAGCCAACACTGCTGGTGTAATCACTCGCTGATGAAGTTATGAAATTTTGAGTGCTTTTCAAGAACTTATAGATATCATTTATAATAAAGATATCCAGTTTGTTTCGTTCATTGCGTGGTGACCAAGTATGACTAAAGTCAAAACACTGTATGAGCATCCGTCCCGGGCCCCTCATACCCCCGGGCCCCCCCGCGACCGCGGGGGCTGCGGGGGCGGTAGTTACGCCACTGCCTATTAGCATTGATGTGTTTGGTAAGATAAAGATGACTCAGATGAGCCCAAGCCTTGCACTTGTCCATACTTGCACCATGTATAAACCAATACCTAATGCGGATTAAATTTTTAATCAAACTTGAATTTAAATCTGAGCTAAGCCTGGGGCCTACCCCTAAGAACGCGGGTAACCTCCAGCCCTAAGTTCGACGTTCGACTTCTACAAAAAAGGGTTTTATCGGGTAAGGTAAAGGGCCTTGGTCTTGAAAAACCCCACACACTAGGGCCTAGCCTAGGCTTATTCGCATAAAATCTTTTATCGTGGAGTTGTAACTTAAATTCTAAACACAAATTTGGGTTTAATAATCCACAATGCCCAATGATCTGTCAAAACAAAACAAAAACATAGCACATTCTGCTACGGATAATATTACAGAGCGTTTTCGGAGCGCTCCAGATTATTTTTAAAACACACGCTAAGATATAAAATGGGGGTTTTGGGTTTACATCAGGTTGAGAAGACCAGCTTACAGCAAGCTTAGCATAAGTATCTAGTGACCCCATTACCAGAAGAGAAGTGTACTCGCGCTCTCATTGGTTGAGAGACTTGATCAGCTAACTCCAGAGAGTGGCATTCACTGATCCCGGCCGCCATGTTGTTTCAAACCATTATTTAGCTGTGTCAATTACCGTAATTTACACGAAATATAGCTTGAAAAATAGAAAAACAAGTTGAAGTTTGTTCAAAGAGACATTTCTTTTCTAAGACTGTTTTAATTCAATTGCTTTTAATTAACGGTAGTTAACGGAATTAAAGAATGGAAGGTTAAAACCTGGCGTCCGGCATCACTCTATGTCCACTCTCTGTCAGTAAGATATCAAGCTCTCTGGTTCTCGCGCGACCGCAGCGCTCCATGTGGCGGTGCCTCGCCGCACCGCACGCGCTCCGCTACGTCATTCAACCGAGAGACGCCGTGGAGAGTGGTCGTGCGTTTACCAGCTCCACGTCGACTGACGACGCGTGCTATCTCTCTATCTCTTATCGCGAGACTTGACGTTTAGTGCTACCATCACGACAGGCCTAGATAATAGTCTTAATCAACTCAGTTTTGCGAAATATTGTGTGGGTGTAATCTAATCGACAACTTAATTTGCGCATCTTGTGAAGAAATTAATCATTATTTTGTGCAAGGATTGAGTGAGTTGCGCAAAACGCTGTGAGCTAATTATTACCTAAAAGTTTTCGTAAAGCGACGAGTTTATTTAATTATTTTTGTTACATTTTGTAATTAAATTACTGTGTTTATTATTATTATGTGCAAGTAACTGTCTCAATCCAGTGTTTTAGTGTTAAATTAAAAGTGAGATTGTTACATTACACAACTTGACGATAAATGCGCCACTTGTTGCTAAAATGCGCGAAGTGTGCGAGGTGTCCAGTGGCGGTGACCTGATGGTCAGCGAAGTGTCCAGTGGCGGAGACCCGACGGTCAGCGAGTTTAGTGTCAGTGATTCTGGTAACAGTAAAAACATGCCGCAGATCAAGATGAGCTCCACACCTGGATATTTGGAGTTGTCGACGGAGAAGATGGAGGCGTTGATTTGTCAGTCGCCTATCGAGGAGTTTTACGAGGTGGAGGATCAGCCCTTTGCAAGGTAAGGAAGAGTTCTTTTGTTTTTGTTGGGCGGTCATGCGTGGCAAAGCGTGTCCAAGCCTCTTCTTCCGCGGCGCCCGTTGTACAATGGACGAGCTCAATGCGCTGTGTTACGGCACCTGAACAAAACTACACATTCATTCTTATACTAAATTTGAGAATTGTTGAATTTTGAAGGAAAACTCCCTGGTATTAGTTCAAAGAACAACCTGACTATAAGTTCGACTAAAATGACTCCAATTTTTCGATCTCTCTGTATTGTATTGGGTTGTAAACGTCGATCACCTCAATAAATCAGCGCTGTAAACGTCATCCTTCTCAATTAATTAGCCAATCACTGAGTAGGGTCTACTTAATTTCGACTATTTTTTTTTTTTTTTTTCGATCTCTTTGTATAGTATTGGGTTGTAAACGTCGGATCATCTCAATAAATCAGTGTTGTAACTTGTAATCACTTCAAAAAACTTATTAAAACCTTTATTTCCATGGATTCTGGCTAACTTTTCAACTTTTTCTTTCAAAAGGTACTTCGATTGTATATGCGCATGTCTTCGATTGTACCCAAAAATGTGGCAGGTCTATAAGTTCAGAGATTTCGAAAGTCTCCTCCAATTTTGATCAAGATCGCATAATATGCCGTTCGCCCGGTAGGGCGCGAACAAACATTCTATTAATTGGTAAATTACCATTAGGCAATTCATACTACTTTATAAACATTATCATAATTTAAACAATTTTTTTGCAATGGGACTTGAAAAAGTAAAGAGATCCCACGCATAGGCCTACTAAAAACTTACAAAAAAGTTCATCCATCAACGCGACTAAAATAAGTGTTCGCTAAGCGGCTTCTTTAGTCTTTGGATATGATTTATATTTATAGCTTGGACAATGGTAAGGACTTTCTTTTGTGTTACATATTGCTGGGGTGATCTGATAGTTTATTAGACGAGCGAGCGAGCCATGTTTCTTTCAAGCTGTATTTTGCAAAGTTTGCACAATATCGAATTTTACAGAGCCTAAGTCTTATTTAAACATGGTCTTAGCCTAGCCCTACTTAGCTCATGAAATACAAAGGATACCCTAAATGAGCCACAAATAGGAAGAACTAGGTAAGATTGCAAGGTGTAGGTTAGGGGCTACTAAAAAAAACTCCAATTTAAAAAACAAACAAATAAAAGCATTTCCACGCATTTCTCGCCATTGTCATTGTTTGCTACGAGGTAGGAAAAAAATATAAAAAAATAAAAGCATTTCCACGCATTTCTCGCCATTGTCATTGTTTGCTACGAGGTAAAAAAAAAAAAAATTAAAAAAATTAAAGCATTTCCTCGCATTTTTCACCATTGTCATTGTTTGCAACGAGGTATAAAGTTAGCCACTCGTCGTGCTCGACATACTCAAACCTACAGCCCCCTCGCGCGCGCCGTTCTGTGACATGTGTGCTATGTTCGTGAACTTGTAGTCGGCAGCTTCATCAACAACTCGACTGAATGACTTCGATGTCTCCCCGACTAATTATCTTTCAAACACGCAACGTTGCGGGTGACAACAAAATCACGATCAATGAAGGGGGAGGTGGATCGTTATTAACATAACAACTAAACAACTTTTATGTGAGGGGGAGGCAAACTTACCAAATGCAATCAATAATTACAACCCTTTCAAGAGCATGACGATAAAAAGAAAAACTACCCACTTAGCAGAACCGAACCCAGCTTTTATTGTCGTTTCGGTGATGAAAATGTTGTTTTGGAATAATCGTCCTTGTGGTTGGAACAGTCTTAATTTTTTAAATTTTAATCAAACAATTAAAAATTGGTCCAGGAGAATGTCTCGGCTCGAACAAAGATTAACGTTTTGCTGAAGCGCGGTGGTTTTTCATTTGTTTTCCTTCCTAGAAAAATAATTTTAAAATTAATTGCGCTTCGCGTGTCACCTTGTAACCTTTTTGTGGTAGATTTAGATACGAGACGCTTTCCTGGACCATTACGTACCATTGGATTATTAATTTACTGTCAGCTTTTTTATATCCATCACAAACAACAACAACAACAACTAAGATGTGTACCTATTGATTTCAATCAACACTATCAGGTCGTAATTTTCCTTATTTTCTCCGATACCTTCAGCTTTGCGATCTCACTTTTTACCGGTGCGCTAGAACAAATACAACTCTCCTCTCCTGGCAGCTTTCTAGCGAGAATCAAGATGGAGTGAGCCAGCTACACCCACTCCCAACTTGGTGCAGAGTCGAGCCAATGTAGGCTAACAAGTCGCTTATTTAGATACATGGTTTTATGTTTGGGAGGGGGAGGGGGGGTTCATTCAAGATTGATTTACCAATCACCGTTAGCAATTAAACATTAATTAAAAACGGATAAAATAAAAATAAATAAACGCGTATTTAGTCTACCCACTCTGTCACACAACAGATTTTCAGTGGGGGGAAGTAATTTAAAGCCAACCAAGCCAACCCTGTAGGCGCCGACAACATCGACGAACCAACAATGAGCAACTAGAGACCGGTTATGTAGGAAACACCGATCAATCAAGCTGGAGACGATTCCACCCGTAGACAGGGTCAGCAGAATCAACCAGGCTAATTCGGAACAACCTGAGAATTTATTATGTGCCTCGTTGCTAGGACGGCTCCAAAGTCACCGTTTACACATTCCTAAACCAAGAACTGATGGACGTAAGTCCAAATCAAAAGTTAAAAACTTCTGGGAATCGAACCCTGGACCATCTGCATTGGAAGCAGAGACGCTAACCACAAGACCAACAAGCCACACAAGTGTAATAATAGTAGTAATATAATATGTTCAACATACGTCGCTGCCTGACGCTTCGCCCATTTTGTCCCTTTCTTCCCATTTTTTTACTTTCTTTATTGTTGATCGTTATCCTCAAAACTTCAGTCAGGATTGCCGGTCTCGACGGGATTCGAAACCTGGCCCTACCGATTCATAGTCTGCCAACACTGTCAATCTAGATTAGACAATGCTCTAAACGTAGGCTTAACATTGTGTTGGAACTTCCTCCAAGGACTTATTAATTTATGATGTTCCATTCCTGTGTCTATTCATTAGGTACTTTGATTTTATGGAAATCAATCCAGAAATTACAAAATCCATCCCAGCGGGGTATCGAACCCCGGTTTTTGGTTCTTCTAACAACCTCGAGAATGCAGTTCATGATAATTGGGTAAATTTCCCATTCGTTTCCTTACAGTTTTGACTCTTTTCAAATGGTTTATTTGTGAATTAGTTAGATCTACAAGATTATACGTACACATCGGAGTAATGATAGATTTCACCGCCTACATTGTATAGTTGCAAGTTGCAAAGCCTGGCTCATGCTCTGGGCACTTTCCAAACCCGTCAAAGATCGTGAGAGAATGAAGAGTTTGGCCCAAATTCCTCCCGAGTTGAACCTTGTCAGAACCGACCACGGCTGGGCAGGGAGAGATCAGAGCTCAATTATTCTTCTAACTAATACGATACTTAATTACGACGAGCAACTGTGTTTTACTGCTGCAATCATCCCAGAGTTTTGTCGCATCACAAATCACAGGTCAGGATGGAAGTGAAACTCGGAAGCTGTTTTTCGCGCAATTAGTTTTACTTTTTGTGTTTTTTTCCTTGCACTATTAGTGTCCGATCTGTGTCAAATGAAAGGCGCAAATGAAGGAGCCCAACTTAGGGACACGACGCCATTTTCTTTTCGTTTAATTGCGAGGTCAAGGTGAGGTGACGACCTTGAATTGCCGGCGAAATTGTGCCTTTTTTCGAGGGAAAAACTTTTGTAATTATATTTCATCCGTCTGGTAGTTTTGAAATGGGGAAACTGAAACAAGTGTCTCTGTGATTGGTCTTGTAGAATGCAGTCGAAAGCGGGACATAGATCGACCTTTGCCCCCCCCCCCCCCCCCCTTTAATAATATGAATGAAACACTTTTTATGCACAAATGGTTTTTGCTCAGTGCAGAAGTATTAGAATGTTTAAATCCTGTCTTATGAGGGCGGTTATGTTTTATTTTAATGTTTTGTTTGTAGTGCTGTAATGACTTGACAGTTAACGTGTTTCATATATTTGTAAATTAATATTCATATAAATATCACAAATAGGTAGGGACGTACGTGAATAATGCAAACATAGGAAATATTATCAGTCGGCACTAAAATGTATCGTCCAAACAGAGATTTCGTTGGTCGTTATTACCTACAAAAAATTATTTACTAATTAACGTAATTAACTTCAAACCCTTCGTTTCTGTGTTAAAAAGTGTATTCTATCCGACCATGTTGGCTCAAGCGTAAAACGAGCGACTCTGATTCGGGAGGTTTCGTTCGAATCTCGTCATCGGAAACTGAAAGTTTCTTCCAAGGTTTTCTTCAGTCGAGTCCTCTTTAACAGCCCTCGGACATTCCGTTCCAAAATCCCAATCGTCCAAATTTTAAAATAAAATATGCCGGGCAGGTGTATGCATTGCACCCTGGACAGGATTCATAAAGTTTAGCCCTATCCTATTTTATTGAACTTTTTCTAATCTTCTCCCGATCAACCCTATGGGAACTAGCTTCGTAGTTAGTACACCTCATGTTGGACACATTTATGACACCGGTACGTCGAGGTGTAGGATGGCGGTCTTTTCAACAAAATGGAAGGTTTGGCCTCTGGTTCTTCGGACAAACTCAATGTCCATCCTCTCGCTGCACCTATCTGCACGTCGCGACAGTGGACTTGTTGTTCTGAACAATGTCAAGCATGCGACTCGCTTTTTGTGTCTATCGCAGACGATGGATGAATCAGACCTGTATCTATAATGGCATTCACGCCGACAATTCAGTGGAGGAACCTAGGGCCACACTCGACATTGGTCTTTTTCAAGACCCCTAATGTTGCCAATCATAGCTGAAAGGTTGACGAAGGTTTCAATAGAATATTGGTTTACTGCTGTCAGCCACTCAGCCCGTCTTCATTTAAATTCCAACTCGAGAAAAGGTACTGAATTCAACCATGCATATGCCATTGCATTATAACAAGCGTTATTTTAACGTTTTTATAATTATAACGTATGTTAATCAATTCCTTGTCAAAAGCGTGTTCTGTGGGTGTTTTTAATTTTAATTTTAACTAAATATTAAGATTTGTTCGCAAAATAACTTGGCAACGTATTTACTTATTTTACGTCTATCCTATGCAGTTATAAAAACTGATTTACAAAGGACAACTAAATTAAATTATTATATGCCTATATACACATGGATAACGGTGTAAACAAGAGTGAAAGAACATCCTGGATTCGAAAGTGGAACGCAGGACAACAGTAATATGAAATCAACCCATGGGTTCGGCAGTGGCTTAGCAGTGGCTTATAAACTATTGAAGGGTACTTACTCATTCGTGTAGCATACCGCTACTCCTCTAGACAAGTTAATAATTAGTTATTATTCTGTAATTCGTCGAATATTCAATACACACTTTTGAATGAAACTGATGCTAAAATCGCCTTTCAAAAACTCAAATGACCGGAAAAAGGCAGGCTAGCCGCTAGACAGTGTGTGTAGTATAATTTTTACTCGACTCATCAATAATTAAATGATAAGATTGAAATAATATTAGTTACATTACTGGCCAGGGATTGAGTTTTACACAATACATTAATTTATACAGTTGCCAAAAAAACGACCCTTTCAAAAAGAATTTGTTGAAGTTGAAAGGATGGAGAGGCGCATGACGAATATAATAGAGGTATTTTACAACCATTTACCCAGGTTTACAATTTAAAATCCAAGATGAAATGGGATGACAAGTGTGGGGTCTCATGTATAAGTGATAGTAAAATCGTGTCATTTTTTTCATTTACTGATTAAATGTATAGTTTATTCAATTCATCAAGTCAAAACAAGGCCTAAAATGTTTTTAAATCGAAATTGTAGCTCAATTCTAAGCGGAATTGCAAAACAAATAACATAACCTTTTGATATGATTTAATCGGATATTTCCTTAAAAACGAAGATAAACACTACGCCAAAAAACGAAAATGCTTAGAAAAATGTAAATAAGACAATGAATTTATTAAAATAGAGATAAGGCTTATCAACTACACTTTTAGTTTAGAGATGGTATTTGTCTTTTGCACAATGGGGTTCACTTTGCTACCAAGCACTCCGAAGCATTGTTCAGTTGGTACCCTTTCGAAGGGTTGTACAAAATGCGAATTTGTTGCCCACTGAACAGCCGATGTGAACTCCATTATAGGTGAGGTAACTGGAGATTTAACCTTAGAAGGCCAGCCAGCCAGCGAGCCAGCGAGGCTGCCAGACAGACAGACAGACCAGCTTACGGTATCGCCGGCCGCTCGGCTTGCTTGGCTGGGGCTCGGACGCTGCATGGTCGGCCACGGTGGCAGTATCACTATCACAGCCCAGGCTTGCTTGGCTGGGGCTCGGACGCTGCATGGTCGGCCACGGTGGCAGTATCACAATCACAGACCAGGCTTGCTTGGCTGGGGCTCGGACGCTGCATGGTCGGCCACGGTGGCAGTATCACAATCACAGACCAGGCTTGCTTGGCTGGGGCTCGGACGCTGCATGGTCGGCCACGGTGGCAGTATCACAATCACAGCCCCGGCTTGCTTGGCTGGGGCTCGGACGCTGCATGGTCGGCCACGGTGGCAGTATCACAATCACAGCCCAGGCTTGCTTGGCTGGGGCTCGGACGGCCGGGGGCATGGTCGGCCTGGGGTGGGGCAGGAGTATCACTATCACAGACCAGGCTTGCTCGTCGCAACGAGGACATACTGGGACGCAAGTCTTGAAAAATGCGTTTGCAGCCACAAGCCACCGTCAAAACGTAAACCTATCGCACCTCATTACGGTGACTTGAGACAAATGCAAGTTTTGAAATCAAAACGTAGATTGTGGAATAATGTGTGTTGAGTTGAAGCTTTTGTGAATTTAAAACAGCCCCAGCCAATCAAAATTGCGTATTATTATGGCTAGAGTGACTTGAAGGGTCACGTGACTACCAAAACTGCATTCGGCTCAGTCACGTGACTCTCCAAGTCATTGGTTCTCACAGGTGACTTCAAACGTAAGTTTTCAAAACTTGGGCCCCAGAGGGTTCGACGTAAGATGTCCTGGGTTCTGGAGCCTCCTTGGTCCTCAGCCTTGGAGAGTGAGTTTGTTGCAATGTGATACGATGAATGGTGATAAAGGATGATACGGACTCGAACCCACACCCCTTGGAGTCACACTCTGCGGACTAGCTGGGCCCACCACAGACTGGACATAAATATCGGCCACTATCATAAACCCTCTACAATGAGATCAGGAAATTGTTCTCTCATTGTGCGAGGTGAGCTCTCTGCAGAGGATACTATTAAGGACATTTCCGTCCTAAACAAAAGTAAGGACTTTCATTTGGGTAGTGGCTCAAACATTGTAGGCCTGCTCGCATGTCCTGGCCACTGCCTCCTAGATGCTGCTCGTGACGAGGCGCCACGAGTAGCATCTAGGAGGCAGTGGTCCTGGGACTACCTAGCGACCGAGCCTAGTTACAAACTGTTTCTTAGACTTTGGGCCCCTGAAGGTTGAACTCGTACGTCCTGGGACTGCATAGAGAGCCTACTTCCTCTGCCATGCCCCTCCGGGAAGTTCTATCTCTACAGGTCGCTACGTAGGTCTGCCGAAGTGGTGAAAATGTCGTATTTGGCGGAACTTGTTCGGTTGGGGGGGGGGGGGTTAAAACCGTCCCTTTTTAAGTTTTAGTCACAAAAAAAACTTCAATACCTTTAACGTCGCAATTTTAAACGAAAGTCCTTTTTTAAGTCAACCTACACGGAGAGCTGTAGAGATAGCGCTCCCTGGCGGTGATCGAACTCAACGACTCCCCCTGTGTAATGCCAACATTGCGTGACGGAAACACTTAGCCCGGTCGGTTGGTCAGAGTGATTCACTCTTTAGAACAAAGTAAACGTTATCTGCGTTCAAAGCGAGGGTTCGGTTCGCCAGTCCCAGTGAATATGTTAGGACTTATTTCCTACAACCAACCTTGATCGTGGAGGGTCCTGGGTTCATATTCAAACTAAACCACCGGAGAACTACTAAAACATACTTGCTGAAGTAAGAGACGAAGAAATTGTGAAACAGCTGCAAATGTAACCTCCCCCCCCCCTCCACGCCCTCTAAGGCTAGGTCCAGAGATATTCTTGTGCCATAGCCCATGGTCCTGTGGTGACTGATTTGTCATACTAAGGTTCAATATAAAAATTATCAGCGTCTTCTCCCCCGAGATGGGCCGGGCCCCCTTGAAGAAACAAAGTGGGGGGGGACCCCCCCCCCTTGGCACAAGACTTGCACAACACATGACACGTACCTTACGAGGTGCATGGGAACCGCACAACGTGTAAATACCGTATCTCATTAGCTGCCCACATCACATCACAGGAGACCGTTCGTTGTTCTCAGGTCCAAACATGGCGGCGGGAGTTCAAGGTCACGTGACTCTTGTTTGTTAACCAAATTAGTCGCGATTTATGAACGTGTTTCTGCGTCCCCGCCCTAATAACCAGGTGGGTGGGTGGTTGGGTGCTACAGTCTACAGCAGGGGCTCGGTAGGGTAGGCACCGCTATCTCGCCGCGGCAGTGATGAGGGGGGCGAGGTTTGTTTATTTAATTAATTAGAGTTTCTCTTAGGGGTGTGCAAGTCCGGAACTTTGATTTCGAGTGAGTCGAGTACTTTAAATAACTCGAGTATCGAGTACAATTCGATTCCGAGTACTTGTCCTGAATGAGTTAGAGTGGAGTCGAGTCCGCGAGTATTTCCTCTTTTTTCAAATTCACTATTACCCTTTTACTATATTTACAATATGTACCACATTAATTGTATTTATTGATGTTAGTCTATGGGGGCTCAAAACGAGAAAACATGAGTAACATCTAATTGATTTTAAAATGTAACATCTATAGATCAAGCACTAGGGCTAGGCCATGACATGGTTCAGTAAGTGATTACATGAAAATGTTGACACTAACATTATAGTGACATATTTTGCCCCAAAAAACAAGGTAGCGCCAATGAAACGATCTTTACGTTTTCACACGCCCGCGACCCGGCACCTCCACCATTTCCACGAATCGGGGCGAATTTGTTATAGGCGACCCGGCACCTCCACCAAAATCATAAATTTTTCGATACTATTTCGAGTAGCAAATACTCGACTCGACTCGAAGTCTCGGGGACTCGCACACCGTAGTTTCTTTCAAGCATGAATACATATTGCGTCAAATACTCATTATCCCACCTCATCTTGTCATGAAGGGAAACAGTTCTCTCTCTCAAGTCCCAATCACTATTCACTCGACCATTAAACCAAGATGGCCACCGCCAATATGTATACTTAAAGAAAGTCCTGTCTTTGGTTCACGCCACAATAAATGTCTCGCACCTTACTCACTGCTCGGCCGTTTCACTGAGAAGGATGACATTTACAACCCTATAATTTGTTGAGACTGTCGATTAATCTTCATTGACAACTTTGAAGGCAATTAGTTTGATTAACCTAAGGTCTTGTAACATTCAATACAATAATGAACATAGGGGTAATCCTAAAATTGTTAAAATAGACAAATTTAGTGCTGTAGTGTGATGCAAGTTATTTTGTGAGTGATTGTGACAAAGTGATCGGAGAATGGTCTCTTCTTGTGCGAGGAAAGTGCTATGTAGGGTTCTAATTGTTTGGGATACTCGACCATGTGTATAGAGGGGGGGACGACGCGCGCGACGTCTGGACGGAAGTGAACAATGCACCGCCGCCTTCTGTCAGCTGCACTCGGCTCGTGCAACATGTGGGCGGCAGCGGAAGTAGACAGCTGAAGAGCTCGGGGCATTTCCGATGCGTTTAGTCTTATCTTTACTCAGAGACATGTCTGCATCCAGGAGACCGTGACGATAGGGCGGCCAGGGGGAGGTACATATTATCGATACCTCGTATGATGTGAGTGTGACTCACTCATTGGTCATCAAGAAAGTAACTAAGTTCAAACTGCGCGCCAAACCTTTCGTAAGATCATGAGGGGTTGGGGGCAATTGTGGGGGGACTGTCCATTATCAACTTTAAGGATGGGGATTCGATGGGGGAGGGGGGGTCCAAGGATACAGAGAATAACAAACAAACAAACTTTGTTATCTTGCTTGTGATTGGTTTTTGATTGGATATTGCTTTACGTCTCATATTTATGCAACTTAAATATGAGACGTAAAGCAATATCCAATCAAAAACCAATCACAAGCAAGATAACAAAGTTTGTTTGTTTGTTATTCTCTGTATCCTTGGACCCCCCCTCCCCCATCGAATCCCCATCCTTAAAGTTGATAATGGACAGTCCCCCCACAATTGCCCCCACCCCTCATGATCTTACGAAAGGTTTGGCGCGCAGTTTGAACTTAGTTACTTTCTTGATGACCAATGAGTGAGTCACACTCACATCATACGAGGTATAGATAATTGATTGGGATTAGCACGGGTCAAAAGGGGGTAAGTCCTCTGAAACCTACTACAAAGCACTTGAGAGTGACGAGTGTCCAAGTGCTTTGCTCAGTCAACCGCTCTCGTCTTATAGCGAGGTCAGTTGCGAGCAGACTTTATAGTTGACCCTTGGAGAACATCTTGACAATCTCAACATACCGGAATGTTCTGGGTTCGAATCCCACTCGGGGACAATGTCAAAGATGTTTTCAATACAACACTTGAGATTACTATTTTTAATATTTGTAAATTAAGGGCGTTGCAACTAAAACAACCTTATCTAATGAAAGTGTAATACTAGCTGGTTTCGTCTCCTATTCCCCAATTCAGATCCAACTCTCTCATGCATTGACGTCACACGCATAACCAGTAGAATGTAGTGCAAGAGCCATTGGTTCATCCAGTCTGGAGTTGATTATACCAAAACAACTTGAGTTGAAAACATGTGTGTACCATCAAGTCTCGGTGTTTTACCCACGAACAAGCTACAAACAGCCCCTTCACATCCCGACGTAATCTTATAAAACAACACAAAGCGCGTGCAAGTCTGTGCGGCCTGCCTCAATCACACAGCCTCATTTGAATGTCTCGCTGGCTGCACGGACCAGAGATGTTGACCTAGATTAAGACACGGTCGCCATTCTAATTATCTCGGCTTACCTCCAACATGGCCGCCGTTCTGTGCTAGAGGCCTTCAGTAGCCTGCGTGCTGTAGTGATAGGGTACACAGCCCTCTTCGGGGCCCAGATTCACGTATTTTTTTTTTATGTTTTTAATTAAAATTTTACATTAAAAAAAATATTAGCCATTCCGTTATTATAACAAAGAAAATAATAAATGCAAGAGCAACAGAAAGAGTAGGCCCCTACTTTCGTACCTGTTACCCCTGTTACACAATATCCCCATAATATTACAAAAAATCCTTCATATTAGGCCTATTTTATAAACACAACGCAGGCCTAATATTAACAACCAACGAAAATATCTTTAGAAAACAAATTGGCAGAAGATTCCAGAACAAGACAGATAGATTTACCGATTTACCCGTAACAATTTTTACCCCCTAACTACCCCCAACCATCACCAGTCAATAAGAGCGAACAATGTATGTTTGAATATGTCCTGTTCTGTTCTAAAGTTCTAAAAACTACATAACTCAGGGTGTTACAGTAAGGTTAATTGGGAAATTAATGTCTGAGGGCTCTAGCGAGGACGGAGAAAACCTCAGATAAACTTTCAGTCAGGATTCCCCGGTGGCCGGGTTCGAACACATGACCTCCTGAATAAGAGATACACATCAATTTAGAGGGTTCGTGACTTACAGTGACAACGGGTGTGTGAATTGTGTGACGTCATCAATGGACAGCCCTAAATTGGCAGTGATCGATGACCAAGCTAGGTCGACCTGGACCTTGACTGAGAACTGAATAACTTAACCCCATGAGGAACTATACAAACAGTGAACAGCTTGATAGTACATTCACAACGACGTTTTCAATATTTGAGCTTAATACACAAATATTATAATGTTGGTATGCGGTTGGCAGTGAAAAAAGCGATAGGAATGTAACTATCAACGCCATCAAGGGCACGCACGCCAACATTCTAGCACAATATTATGATATAAACCTTGCCAACATCAACACAAAAGTGTGCGAGTATGCAGTATGAACTGTGCCTTCGTAACTATGATGCAATTTGGTGTCATCGTCTTGTTCTTGAATACACAGCAACGTTGGTCTTTCCAGCACTTTTTGTTGCTTGTTGTTGTGGTTTTTTTGCTTTCATTAGGCTGTGTCTGAAATCTTCGAGTTCAGGTTCTATAAAATTTCCAAAATTTGGGATTTCCCGAGGGTGGATTGTTGGGTCCGCTTCTATATCTGAAAAGGTTATTTTGAGCCTACCAGATGTGTTTCTAGAATAACATTGTTGTGCATAACGTCATCATGAAGTAGGTCTGTCGTTTCCTTCACTATGGTGGGAGTGGGGCACGTCTTCGTTAACTAAGTGGAGCAACTTCTCGATGAACCTCGTGCAGTGCAGTCAGTGTAGACGGACAATCAGCCGGGCGGTCACACCCATCCTCGAATTCGAAAGGCCGAAGGACATTTTGCCTTCTCGATCTCGACTCCTTCCTGACGGTGGAATAAGGTCATCTGTCTCTACGAGTGGTTACTATGGCAACGCCCCCCTCGAGTAAGTAACGTCCGACAACCACAACACGAGCGCCATTATGGAAAACTACGATCTGGTAATAAATCTGTTATCGGGCTTATTTATTACCGCGTGAAGTATCGGCGGGAGGCCCAGATGGGAGCTGCCGAGCTCTTTGTGCTGATTGCTAGGAATCAATCTTGTTAGTCTTGTTAGAGTCTCTGCTCTCTGGAGATGGTCCAGGGTTCGAATCCCAGATACAAGATTTTTAACTTTTGATATGGATCACTTTTTCTCCATTTCTTAGCTTAGGAATGTGTAAATGGTACCTTTGGAGGCACATATAATATAGACATTATAAGGTTATTCTGAACTAGCCTTGTTTGCTGATGGAGTCGTGTCCTGCTTCCTCTATTTGGTCATTCTTGACGTCGTTGCCTACAGGGTTGGCTTGGCCTGCTTTAAATTTTATGTCCCCTATGAAAATCGGTTATTGTGACTGAGTGGTTGGACTCTAAATACGAATTTGTTTATTTTTATTTTTATTTATGTATTTATTCAGCAACGGAACCGCGTGTCTTGCTAGATCTTTAAGGTGATGTGCGGGGGGGGGGGGTGACTTCTGTTGGTTTAGAGGTAGAATCTTTACCGCTTTCTCTTCGACCAACCTCTACTCCTGATGTTTGGTTGGCCATGTTCAGAACTCTGGGATGAACGTCCAAGATGCTTGAACCAACATGGCCGCCGGCGACAGCTGGGCTCAACAGGAAGCGAGACCGTTAGGCCGACACCTCGGCTGATTCAACTCCAAAGGTTGTGTCGGTCCTGGCTGAGTGGCGCGTGGATGTGGGGCAGTGGGGGAGGATTAGCAGAGCCTCAGCTGTTTCGGATTCAGTTTTACTAACTTATAAACCCTCCTCGGTCTCAACTCGACTCAAGGCAGGAGTAATATAGGGACCCGACCATCTCGCTCTAAAAGACGATCCCTGCTAATTGAATCCAAGAGTTGGCCCATACAGGGGATTACAACGCGGGCGGCAACGGTTGTAGATCCTGAGTCCCAGGTTCGAATCCTGTCCGAGGTAGAAAATGTTGAGAGACGTTCGATCTTCACCTTTCCTCTTCGCTCGTATTATCATTGAGTACAGATAATGTTCTGTACTCAATAGTGAGTCAATGGTATTATCACCGTTGCCAGATATCAAATATCAACCGAAAAGTCTCCCACAAAAGTTCAAGCTATTTACCCATATTTCGAAAAGAATACTACATTGTTTCTTGCCTCCATTACCCGCAAAGCTTTGAGATCCATTATTCCTGTATTCTCGTTCAAGCTCTCCCTCTGGTAAGGCCACATACTCCCGGTCATGTGTCTGGGCTTTGAACCCAGAACCTCCGGCTCTACCAAGTTCTACCCGGCTGCTTGCTTTACCGGTCTCTACATGACTCTACACGACTGTACCAAGCTCTGCATGACTCTACTTGGGCTATATACCCGCCTACCCGGGTTCTACATGACTATGGGCTCTACATGACTACCACCTCTCTACTAAAGCTTACCTGACTTTCACGACATGGCAACTCCTTCACAACTTTACAAGCTCTACATTACCTGGGCTTACGTACTGGCCACATGATCACACCTCATGACTTGCTCTATGACTAAGATGCAGACTACAGGCTCTAAGAACAGTCTACATGTACGGGTACTCTTGCTTCTGACCACAGCTCTGCTGAACAACTCTACCTACTACACGCATGCTGACTCGTTCTCTACCAGGCTCTACATGACTACCTGGGCTACGTACCCGGGCTCTACATGGCTACCAACCTCTCTCTAAGTATACCCATCAGACTCTATCTTGGACCCCATCAATGCAACTCCTTCAACACTTGTTCACACCTCGCTATCTACATTCCCTCGCAATCTCCATGTCTTCAATCATCCGCAAAGAATGCCAAGATGATAACACACACAATACTTGCAGGCTATGACTAAGTTCGAGCCTATGCAGGCGGAGGTGACTAAGAAAGATCTGTGATGTGTGGGCGGAGTCTCTTGTCTTGCCATAACAGACTCTGCTGAAACCATCGGCAACAAGACTTGTTCAGCAAGTGTCGTTCTGTTATCATCGCATGAGATTCTAACTGTCATCCGCGGCAGTTTCTGGTTCTCAACATCAACCAATCAACGTACTTCTACTGATCTCTCCCATTGTTACTGATATCACAACGACAGTTAGGCATCCAGTTCTAGAAGGTCAATTAGCGTCATCACTGTAATTAAAATACTATCATCGTGATATCATCTTACTACAGCAATCGCCATTAAAGCCGAGGGGTCATATTCTGAGGTCAAGTGTAGCTGATAAGTGATATTTGTAATTGATTCCGACATCCAACAATATCAGAGGACTACTAATTATTTGCCGACAAATTACGAAATAACTAAATTATGGGATCTACAATCAGTCAGCTATTGAGGGAGATTATAGCTGCCATGGAAACATGTTTGGTTGTTTCGATTAGCCCCGTTGCTTGAAGGCAGCCATGTTGTTTCCAGCAGACCTTGTCATGTTGGTATTGAAGGCAGCCATGCTGTTTCGAGCAAACCTTGTCATGTTGGTACTGGAGGCAGCCATGTTGTTTCCAGCAGACCTTGCCATGTTGGTATTACTCTCGCAGGCTTGCCAGTAAACTGGGCGTGCATGTGGCCAGTGTCAACATCAGAATCAATACTCTAATGATATGCTTTCACCGCAGATAACTAACTTATTGCTTTCACTGAGCATTACCCCACGGTATGCAGATAATATAGAACTTAATTCACTTTGACCACGAGTACGTCATTAAATTTTGTGTGTACATACTCCCGACAAGTACAGCACCTAGGTAAACAGAACTAGCGACTTTGGAACTGTACGTTCATTCTACTAACACGAATAATACTACTTCCTTTCCACCACCCAACCCAGACGGAGTACGTTACACTGCGTGCGAACTTTGTGTCCAGCTAATGTAGGTGCTGCTTATTAATTTGCTTAGTCGAGGCTAGGTCTATGCGGTAGATATAAGAAACGGAGAATTTTCTGACTTCTTCACTTAGTTCAAATAATTAGTAATTACATTTTGAAATATTGATTTTCAGTGCTCCGTAGTCACGTTTACATAGGACATGATATAATTTGGATAGTTTAAAGTGTATTTAGGACCCGGCCGGGTATTGAACCCGCACGCTGCAGATTGGTTGCACAAGATAGAGATATTGAGAGAGAGGAGGACCGGGGAAAAGTCTGTCGTTATCAAGGTGATTTACATCACGATTAGTACATTAAGCGTCTTGCAATCGTAATTAATATCATTAGCTAAACGTGAGTTGCATTCTTCGTGGTTGGGTTGACACATCGTGCGGGGTTTAGCCTGGGGTAGAGGGCGGCTGCTACAATACACGGGCGTTGTTGTGTCAGGGTCAGAGGGCGCCCCTCGCTTCCGCCACCTGGTCTGTCTGTCTGTCTGTCTGTCTGTCTGTCTGTCTGTCTGTCTGTCTGTCTGTCTGTCTGTCTGTCTGTCTGTCGTGTGCCCAACCCAGGGGTGGTCTTTGAAGCAAGACCTCGTCTGGGCCCGAGGTAGAATTAACCCAGAGCACGGCTCTGTTAATCGTAAAAGGCGAGGAAAGAGACAAAATCCATCTCGCAAACATCAGCTGGTAAGTAGTAAACTAGAGGCGAGCTCTGGCAGTCGTCGCCGGGGAACCACCTCCATCTCTTCGACGATTGCCCCGACGATGACGACAATGGCAACACGAACGATGACAAAGATCACAAGGACCACGACTTGAGTGGCTGGTACTGTCCATCATGGGTCTTTCCTCCTGACATCCCCTAGGCTAGAGTGGCGCATAAACTCCAATTCCACAATGTTTTTTAGTGGTCTTCACTGTAAGGAAATTCGCCGCGTGATCTACCATTATATATTTGGCAAGACCTGCTGCCAAGTATATAATTGTCGATCTACGCCAAACGTCTATGAGTGAACTACCCTCACATAATTGTAAATCGTTCGTCCCGTTTTAGTAAACGTGACATATAACTCGTGCGCAACCCACCCCTTCATAATTGTAGCTCGCTTGTTTCGTTATAGTGAAACATATTCTTTTCTTGTGAGTGAACTACCGTCACATAATTGTAGATCGTTCATCCCGTTCTAGTTAACGTGTTATTTAACTCGGGCGCAACCTACCCTTACATTTAGTAGCTTGTCAGTTCCGTTATAGTCAAACTAATACTTTTCTTGTGAGCGAACGACACTCAAATAATTGTAAATCGTTCACGTATAATCTTTCACGTATATTATTTATAAACTACTCTATCACAATGATAGATTATCTGGTTTGCTTTAGTTTATTGTTCATTTCTATTATGAGCAAACTACCATCACATAATGACATATCGTCTGGTTTGTTTTAGTAAACTTTTCACTCTTAGTGTGAGCAAACTACTATCACATAATGATGGATCGTTAGGGTTCTTTTTGTAAAATGTTATTTTTATTTTGAGAAAACATCCCTTGCATAATAGGGGATTGTTGGGGTTATTGTAGGAAATGTTTCATTTATAGTGTGAGCGATCTACTCTCACACAGAACTGGTGGATTCAATTTGGCATAGTAATTAGTTGTTTTCCATCTAAAACAAAGTTGAAGTAATGAAGTTAAAATTATTCAACTAAGATGTTCAGCAGTCACCCATCGATGTTGCTTGAATAGTCTTGGGAGAACTGGTGGATTCAATTTAGATTAGTAATGCGCGATGTGTTATATATCTGAAACGAAGACGTAATTATCTAGTAATAATATCAACGAAGAAGCACAGCTATCAGTCACCAATCCAAAACCTGCCCACCCGATGATGATGAATATTCACAAACGAGTTAACGGATCAGGTGTATTCGTCCAGCAGCTCCAGGTATCCGGTTTCGAGTTGTCCTGCAAGAAAAATAATTTTCATAATTATTGATTATCATGTAACTTCATGAGATGTCAATAGATCTCTGATTATCTGCTAGAGATGAGATGAGAAAAATATACGCAGCATTATATAAGCACTAAGCAGCACAAAGTGAGTAAAACGTCTGTCCTGTTAAAAGTTGCCGAGTGAAATGAACGTTCTCGATGAAACCTGCCAAGCAAACCCACCCTCGCGCGATCTCTCTCTTTGTGTGTAACGGTTTTCAGACGGCTTGCAGAATACAGATGTTTCGGCTCAGGCATTGGTATTTATTACCTTGGAGGAGCGGGTAGATGTGTCCAGCCAGTGTACTGTGTTTCCTCGAAACTAGGAACAAATAGTTAGGTTGTTGAAAACGATGTGTTACTCCATTTCATGAAATCTGAGCGAAGATCACATTACAATATTTACATGAACATATGCAATTTGTGGCAATTCATCGTTTATCACACCCTGAAAAATAATATAAACATTAACCAAATTGCCATTGCATTGTTTTAGAAATTAAACCACGAATATATAATAAGGAAACTAGTCTGAGTCTTGAAATATTGATTCTCTTTTTATTTCATAATACCGAATTGGTAAATTCACTTCATATTCTAAGAGTAAAATTTAACTTTATCGGAAATGACGACCAGAAGTAGTAGTTGTGATTACGGATCAAATAAAAAAGTCATGTGTTTTACTCCACCTTTAATGGCGAAACAATAAAATACTTACGAAATTGAGTGAGCAGTTTATTTACACAGTTATTATATCGCATATTTTGTTTGCTTCAAATATTTTTCAACGTTTGGAGTTCTATTTCATCTTTTTTCGATAAACATGTAAACCCTTATTTGAAGTTATTTCTCGTACGTAGCCCCCTTTTCCATTTAAATACATTTTTTACTATGAGTCCTCCTAGACCATAAAAATCTTCATATATTGTGTGATCAAATGGGATCAAAATTTGGCAAAATATGTGTAAATGTAAAAAATCTAAAAGTAGTTCGATATGTACGACTGCACATTTTTGGCTTGTATCGTGGAAGCTCGTTCTAGTTTGATTATGACTTCAAACTTCGTCCAGTCTAACAAAAACATATTTGAAATATATGTAATGGATATTAAGCAGAAACCTCCGCACGTATGTGATTTAAAATGAAAATGTATGTCCTTCATTAAGGACGTTGGTATTGGAGGCATTTTAGTTTTATTAAGTTAGTCGAGTTAATATTTAAAACATTTTATTTATCATTTGTTTAATACGTACTGAAAGAATAATCTTTTTTTGATTGTACTGTATACAAGCAGAATGTTATTCTCAACTGATACTGAATTTGGTGGCAGAAGGCAGTATGTCCCTCAAATCAAATCCAATCCAATAACCTTTTCGCCCTTCACCCCACCTTATTTCTGGAATCACAGCCACAGGTACAGCCCCCGTCTACTTAGGCAGCTTGCAGGACTAGTATGCGTTGCTGGATGCATTTCATGAAAGAACGCAGAAGGCAATGTAATGATTATAGCTCAATGATTTAATGCGATGCAATGATAAAAAAGAAATGGACCTTGGAACACACGTATTTTTTCTCGTTACCGTATTGACGTTGGTTCTTCAAATAACGAATCGCAATACAACACACATAAGTTATAAATAGAAATTAATTTTCTGTTCATGTTTTTTGTATGCAGTGAGAAAATGTAGGTTTGTGCAGTGTATGTGTGAGTGCGAGAGGGTTACAGGAATAAATGAGAATGGAAATGGAAAATTAAAAGAAGGATGCATTTAGAAATTATAAACAGTATTAAAAATTGCCGTTTAATACTCAAACTGCATTGTGACACACAGGGCAAGTTTCAATGAAATGAAGTACAATTCATATTGGAAAGAACTAATCCTAATCTAATAAAAACTATCTAATAATATCCTTCTATTTCCTGAGATGCAAAATTATAAAATCATGTTGTATGATTAACCCTAGAACATGTTTTTATTCCAATTACGGGTTTTTATCAAACATAGTATCTATCTTATTTAATTTGTAATAACAAGCCGTCACATTGATTAACGATGACACTTTTTGAACAGGTAGGTAATTTATGTACAATTTTAGTACAGTAGTGTTAGTGTTCTTTATTGGACTAATTAAGGTTAAAACTTTAAAACAATTATATTTTGGGTAATATTAGAAAACATCGAATGCAAGGGTAAGAAAACATTAACACACATTGTCTACCAAAAAACATCGATACCACCTAGTAAGAATGAGCATCATTTAAAAAAATGTTTTTACGAAAACAAACTGGTTTACTGCAGGTCAGAGACAAAAACGTATCTCATAGCTTGGATCCCAATGCTGGGACTATCATAAAGGTAGTCCTCTTTTCAAGGAGAATGATGAATGAGTTTTTCCAATCGCACAGTATTGTGGAATAATTTTTTAGGGTTATTTTAACATAATAGAAAACCTATACGCATAACAATTTTAAAGGTAAGATGTTTTCACTTGCACTAAGAATGATCTTAACGAGTAGAGTAATGCGAACCTACACTGTCCAACGCAAGGAAAAATATAGGAGTTATTGTTTTTGTGTGTTTGTTATAGTACGATTCAAAAGGCAGCAAGGCTACTTCGATTCTGATCGGGTTGGACTCATTGAAAATGTCTGAAGTTATACCTGCCACGTTTAAATAAAAGAATATACTAATAACATAATAACATAATAATTCATCATGAATCTTCTACGTTTTTCGTTATTTTTTATTTACTCTAATCTTAATTAAATTCCCGGGAGCCCTTAAAACTATAACCTTGTATCTGCAGCGTTTTTAATTTAAATATCGAAGAAATGCATTTCATGATAAACGCACTATTGAGTATGGTTTTTAAGTCATACGTTTTCGTCGCTTAGCGAACACAAAATATATCATAGAAATATCGCTTTTTTTAATCAATATGCTGCATGTGAATTTATTCCTGAAAATGGGAGATTCTATTCTCCGTCCGCGATTAACTGTATTTTGAAGGACGTACTATAATGCATCACCATTTACATATAGGTTAGTTCTCATAAATACATAATGTTTTAACAATACGCTGGCTACGAATTTATTCCATAAAATGGGAGATTCTCCGTCCGCGATAAACAGTATATTGAAGGACACACTATAGTACATAAGCTATTCACATATGTATGACTTTCTCACAGAAATATCGTGTTTTAACATTATTGTGCAAACGAATTTGTTGTAACATAATTGGAGATTATCCATACGCGATAAATAGTAGTTTGAAGGACACAGTATAGTGAATCAGCCATTTAAATATACGTTATTTATCATAAAAATATAATGTTTTGATAATACGCTTCCTGCGAATTTACGCTCACATATTTGGAGATTCACCGGCCGCGATAAATAGTAGTTTGAACGACACGCTATAATACATAAGCCGTTCACATGTAGGTGATTCCTCATAAGAAATGTCGTGTTGTACAATACGCTGCCTGCGAATTTACCCTCACAAAATGGGAGATCACCGGCCGCGATAAATAATAGTTTGACGATAATATCTAGGAATATGAGCCATTCTCTAAAAGTCGAGTTCTCGGAACTATAAATGCATTTGAACCATATGCTGCGAGTGAATGTTTCCTTCCATAATAGTAAATTCGCCGGCTTCTTAAATAGGTAGTTGCTTTTTAAGCTATGAAGAATCTCGGCTCAATTATTGTTAAATCATTTATAATTATCGTTGTGTGCGTGGATGTATAATGTCGGTAAACTGTATTCGTTAATATATAATGGTATTACTACCGTTTATGAGTCTCTGGAGACGACTTTACCATTCCATAATAGTAGATTGCGGCCCTCACAAAATGGTAGATCACCCAAGATTTGTTACAGTGTTATCTTTCCATCTTTTCCGGCTTGTTTTCATTTTTTAAGTTAAAACCTCGCACATTTAGCGCGTGTCGGTTTTCTTTCTAACGAGTGTTTTCGAACTAGTTCAGTTCCAAGTCTTGTTCCATTTCGTAATCTCCTCTCTGATCCGCGCGTCTCGGTGACACAGACGTCGCGCACGGCCGGTGGCGAGAGTTGCGCGATGTGGGTGAGATAATACAGACTGCTCGGGCTGCATGCGAGCTTTCCTTGCAACCTCCTTGATAATACAGACTGCTGGGCTGCATGCGAGCTTTCCTTGCAACCTCCTTGATAATACAGACTGCTGGGCTGCATGCGAGCTTTCCTTGCAACCTCCTTGATAATACAGACTGCTGGGCTGCATGCGAGCTTTCCTTGGCAACCTCCTTGATAATACAGACTGCGCGGCTGCATGCGAGCTTTCCTTGCAACCTCCTTGATAACAAGGCTTGTACGGAGCTCTGGGCCCAAGTCAAGACTCAAGATGCAGTACGAGGGGGAGAATACTAATCCCCGAGACTGGAGGCGAGCTCTGGCAGGACCCTGCCTGTGGCTGGATGTGTCCAACACTATAGTCAGTCCTCCCCACCCTCACATTGGCTAGAGTGGCGCATAATTGGCAATAAACAGACTCTAGTGCTTTGGTGCCAATGAGGTTATAGCTTTCCTTGCAACCTCCTTGGATAGTGAGTGATGCCAGCCTGAAGACACGTCTCGCCCTGGGTTCGAACCCCGTCCCGCTCCGCCCGGTGATCGAACCCCGGCGCGTGACTCAGGCATCTGGCCCTGGGTTATAACCCCATCCCTCCCCGCCCGGTGATCGAACCCCGGCGCGTGACTCAGGCATCTGGCGTGGCCAGGATGCTGGGAAGTGGTAGGAATGTCGTCGACGACGCAGGTGTGGGGATCAGGCTTTGTGAGGCTGCATAGCGAGTGAGTGCGTGTGCAACGGCCAAGCAATAACCTCAGACAAAGGAAGGAAACTGAGACTGATGCAGACGCCAGGAGAGACGTGCACTTGCACGCAGAACCCTTCCCCTGGACTGTTCATAGCAGAGGCCACGACTGAGGGTATTAAACCTGTTGTAGGGTGCATGCATCCCCCTCTTCAGGTGAACTGTAGGGATGTTGCGGATAGGACAATTGTGAAGGGATGTTTAAGAGGACCAAATCCACTGCATTTGCATTAACGATTGAGGAAAACCTCAGAAAAACCTTCATTCATGACTTACAATCACGACGGGATTCGAACCCGGGACCTCCTGAATCGGAGTCAAGCGCTTAGCGCTCGAGCCAACACTATCGGTAACGATACTTGGCGATACGATGCTTGGTGTTTAGATTTGGAGACGTCTCCGACTGTCAATTCGCCTAAAGCCAACGATATTGTATTTTCCCCTAATGCTAACATTTACCTGTCGATGATGACTGTGCTACACAACAAGGGACGTTGTCTAACTGTCTATGTGTGGATCCCATGCAAAATTTCAAATTTGCCGCGCTGCCTCTTGTATAATACCCCTTGAATCAGTACAATGTGTGATGTGGTGTTCTCTGTCTAACAGTCTTTTGTTTCTTGCTTGCAGGTAAGCATCAGATGCACTGGCAGCAGCTCGCAGTGTTGGGGAGGGGTGAGTTGCATGGGTGCAAGCGGTGTAAGTGTAACACTAAAGAACGTGGGTCCATAAGATGTATTGACAGTGCAGTGTACTCGGGTGCAAGCGGTGTAACGCCGAGGAACGTACGGGGTTCCATGTTATTATTTCCACTATATTCACTGATTCGAGATGCATTCTTTTCAACATCAGGAATGAAACGCAGGAAATCAAACAATTTAACAACTTTACTACGGATCTAATTACGTTTTGTCCATTGGTTGCAACGAAACCTTTTAATGTAGTAATGAACGGTGTAATGACTTCAATTACTTTATGTTTTAGTTTCATACGTGGAAAACGAAAACGTTTTTGTTCCTTTTAACGGAATAAGGTTTCATGCTACTAACGCTTACTATTGTTGATTAAACACTTAAAATAATAATAATAATTGTTATGAAAAAACATCGTGTTGTCATGTACTTTTACACATGTTGAGGATTAAGAATATGGTTGAAGGTGTGTGGGGATATATTGTTGACGTTTCAACGTGGTTGCACTGAAGTACTTGTCCTGAACCCGCATGAGATGCCCGCCCAACAATTAACAGTTTCCGGTCCCAATCTTCACCTCTGTCCCCTCCTAATTGAAGACATCACCCTCGGACATTCGGCCGGAAACCGACGAAGTCAACCGAAGAGTTAATTGATTGAGTCGTGTTATTGTCTTCGATGACGTCAGCTCGATGCTGATTGGTGGCTGATGACGTGTAAGGCTCGTGCTGTATCGTCTGTGAGTGAAGGATTAACAAGGTCTATAAATAGCAATTACGTCGAGATTTCACAGATGCGATCGGCGATGATGAGAGACCCGTTCTTTATCCCAAAGTCGAACCCAGACCAATCCGGGGCTCGATCCCAGACCAGTGCCTTATCCTCGATCCTAGACCAGTCTTTATCCGGGACTCGATCCCAGACCCGTGTCTTATCCGGGGCTCGATCCCAGACCAGTGCCTTATCCGGGACTCGAACCCCAGCCGTATGAGCCACCGTGGATTGAAAGGTCTACTCAGATTGTTCGGGAAGAAAATATAAGTTCAATTTTGACTCCTGATAATTAACAGAAAAAATCGAATACAATTTCAACGCACGAGATTAGGCCTAAATCTCTTTAGCTCAGCGGATTTCAATCAGGTCCCAACTTTCCTGTACCGTACGTAATCCGTTATGAGGATTATCACGTCTGTCAGGATACGATAAATACTTAATCTTCCCGTTTCGGATTACAAAGTATAGATCTAGATAGGACACTGGGCTGATAACACCAGGTAATCCTGAACAGTTCGTGTCCTCAAACGGAAAATAAGGTCGTTTCAGATAATAACCACACCACTATCTGCAATTGCTTTTCTACACCTGTGAAATAATAAACAATTGCTAAATGCAAATAATTATATACCATTGTCAGAGATGATAATACATGGCACGCCGTCGGATTTGTAGATAACTAATTGAAATCTTAATTCAACATGTGCTAATCTGGTTAAGAACTAAAGCTGCATCGCATGCAAATGTTTTTATATTGTCAATCATTGTTATGAATCCGGTACAATGTGCAAAGTTCCGAGTCTCGGCTTCAGATTTATGACATGTAGTAGAAATGACTCTGTTTGAAGGTGTAATGTTCGTAATTAATGTAACTGTTGAGGTTGTTAAGCGGCATCCTTCTCAGTTGAGCGGGCTAACAATGGTTTTACTTGTCCCGAATTCTTCTTTGCGTGGGACTACTTCACTTTTTTTCAGGTGTAAACAAACAAACTAACAATAGTTTAGAGATTCTCAGGCGGATCCTGTCCTCAAAACACCAAAACAAAACAAAATACAGCGTCTTTGTGCTTTGTGCCGGTAGATTCGTGGGGGGGGGGGAGGGGCGATTTACACAAATTCCTGCCCACCACAAATGTTTCAAATTTGATTCTTCATCTAAAAATTGTTTCTTCATCTAAAGATTGTTCCAAGATATTTTTTGAAAAAGATGATTTTGACGAGTTTGTTAGACAATTATTTAAAAAATGGTTAATTGTAATTTTATTATAATGTACGACTGTAGGCTGTCCATGTTGTATGCTTTCTTGACAACTATGCAGTTTTATATACCTTGGACGCTTCCTGTCCTGGCGGAGCGAGTTGCTACACTTGCCAATTGCCTCTTCCAAATCGTTTGTACTTTGCAGGGATGCGCTCCTTTATTTTTCTTGTTGTGGATGACACAGTTTCTTACATTTTAAAAGTAGGTAGTTTTAAGATTTAACTGTATCAAATGAGCTGACGTTTGTGTAACTGTGTTTTGGTCACTTCCTATGGAATTACCTGACCGTTCTGTGTTCTGCGCACTGTTCATTGTTGTGGGATATGAACCGAGACGAAGGACGGGAAACTCGGAAGGAACTATATAGATGTTCGCGCATGCGCAGGACTCGATACCTCGACGGACGTAACTACGCGTGAGTAGTCCACCTTTAGTGTAGTTTGGACTTTTTTTTGTTTACAAAATTGAAAATAACAAATATCAATGATTTTTTTTAAAATTACTGTAAATTTATTTTTGGAAGAGTGATTATAGGGCCCTTTATTTTTGCTTCCTTGACATCTGCAAAATTTCAAAACATCTGTGGTGTCATTAGCAGAGCTAACAGGATTTGCCTCAAACTAATGAACACAGTACCAAGTACAAAGACCAAAGAAATACATAGGCTCCAGCTGATATGACAGAACCCCTAAGGTGATTTGGAAATCTACCAAGGGCAGCTCAGATGCCCCGTCACACGGTAGGCCTTCTACTTGAGCCAAGCCGAGCCAGGAATGCAGCCCATGCAAGTGTGGTGCATCGACTCCCACCAATAGAATCGCTTCCACCTTCTAGGAAGCCGTGGTCAGAGCAGACTGCATTCCGCGTGCATGCAATGCGGCAGCCAGACTGCATTCCCTCTAGCTAACCTGATGGATGAACTACATACACATTCTTGCTGACTTAAGATATCGGTCATCTAGGGGAAAAAATTAAATATTTCCAGGATAGGGAACTATTTCAAAAGGGCAATTTTACCAAAATGGAACTCGTTAACCTGGGTCAAGGGTCGTTCGTGTAGAAAGTTGGATTCGAACAAGTGCAACAACTGCATGAAAACTGCTGAAAGTTAAAAAATAACAATTTATTTCCCCAGTAAAATTCTTGATAGTTTTCGAGTCAAAACATCTCTAGTAAGTTTAACATTAATAACTACCATTAATAAAAACAGTATATATCAAAGAAAACAATTATGATAAAATCATAAGGATCACACGACAACAAAATATGTTATTTTCTATATAATTTACAAATATAACGTGAGCCAATCCAATATTGAACTATCGTTACACTATATCGGTAATAACATTTTTTCCTCATACACTTCTGTCTCTGTACTGTAGTGACAAGTGTTTCAGGATTGATCATAGAGAAATAACCGGGGAAGAGTGGAAACACAATGTTAAATAGCGGGAACCGCCAAAATTAGTTTAGAAGTTCGGTAGATTAATTCATAGAAAGCAGCACCAACATCTTTAGTGTCGCGATCTATGAATGACTCTTCCAACTATCAAGTAACAACTAGCGCAACCTAGTGACTACTGCTTGGACTATCTAGGCTTTTCGTGGCGCCGGTGGGGGGATTTCCGTTTTATTTCATGGTTTTGTTCATGTAATATAAAGAAATGTTAAAAGTGCGTGAAGAGAGTATCCACTAACACTTTTATTATTTCTTTCAACGACTTCTGGGACTTTGGAGACCTATTGGGACATTAAATGTTCATCAATATCCGATATTGCAAACACCACCACTAGGCCTAGGTCTAGGCCAAGGCCTGCTTGCTGGAGCCAGTTCTTTTATCAGTACACACGCGTTTTATTCTGAACTAACGAGTGTTTACGAATGCACTTGGCGCTGCAAGAGTGGTTTTAGAAACTCTCAAACAACTCAAAACTTTGATTTTGGCACTAAAAAAACGAGAAACAACACAAATAGCAAAGACTGACAGCAGGCTGGAACTGAACCGAAAAAAGAAATGCCTATCACTGCCTTCTCGGCGCTCGCGGTAAACACAAGGAGGTAAACATCACCGTTACCATGGTTACAGTCTTCGATGGTGCTGCTTTCTGTGAATTAATCTTCCGAACTTCTTGGTAAACACGGTAGCTCGATGGTTCCCGCTCGGCTATGCTTGTTACCACCCCGTGGGATTGATTACTTTAGAATTCTTTTACGTAACAGTTCATTCCTTTGTTTTGATTTTCTTACATTCCAAAAAGGTCACCGCCTTTTAAAAACAAACTGAATGCAACATGAAGCACTCTAACAAGAAGATGTAACATGCTAGGCCCGTTAGATTCCTGCGAGTACCGAGAACGCACGCAAAGAAGCGACAACTAGCGATCACGGTGGCCGTTATCTTTAGGTCTTGTCGTGGGATCTTATTCCAGCTAAAACAAGGCGGAACTAGAACAGAGCCCTGTTGCACGCCTGATTACCGCTAGTGCTTTGCGTGTTATACTGTGACGTGCTGTTACTACTGTATGTTACGGTAGACGTACTTAAGTGTACTCTTACTGTTGGTTATCTACCTTGTACAGTTGGCTAGTTACTATCTACCTTGTACAGAAGCCGGATTCATGTACTTTTTTTACCCTGGTTAGAGGTAAAAAGCGGCGTATTCCTGTACAGTTCCTAAGGTGGGGGAGGTAATTTCCAAGGATACAGAACGTAACAAACAAACATTGCTACCTCTTGCTGGCTGGTGGTTGATTAGGGCTAGCCCGGGGTAGAGTGTTGCAGGTTAGGGGTTAAGAGTTAACCCCGGGGTATACAAGGTACAGGACTCTGGTCACAGTTGGCTGGCTAGTTGAGTAGGTGCACCTACAGGCTACACCTGTAGGCTACAATCCTTGGAACTATCACAGAGGGTAGGCATTAGGTCTACATGTGTGACACTTTGTTCGAGCCCGGGTCTCCATAGAGTGACACTATGTTCGAACCCGGGCCTCATTGTTGACACGGTATTCGAGCCCGGGTACACGTGTGACACTTTGTTCGAGCCCGGGTCTCCATAGAGTGACACTATGTTCGAACCCGGGCTACCCACAAGTGTGACACGGTATTCGAGCCCGGGTACGTGTGACACGGAGCTTCAACCCACGTCTGGGTTACCGACTGCAGGTGATGTGGAAGATCGACGCATTCCACAGGTAGCTACAGCTAGTTACCTGCGCTGCGACTTTTTCATTTAATTACTCAATAAACATGAACGTAGTCGGGGGAATGTCGCCGTTTATAACTGTCCTCATATTAAGCGGCCGTGCACATCCGTATCGCGTCCTTGTTGTTGTGGAGAACTAAACACGCCCGGGAGTTTCATTCATGTAAAGTGTGGACAGAAATGTTTCCACTGCTCCAACCACACGAGAAAAGACGCCAATAAAATATCATCGTTTCAATTTAAATGTGCCCAGGACGACTTGCCCCTATGCAGATGACGTGAATGTAACCACATTCGATCTCTTCTTAGTTTCGCGTTGAAGGATGAGCGTTTGTGACCTATCTACGTACATTTATACATAAAAGAAAACATGGTGTTAATTTAGTTAGTTATATAAGTCCCCTGAAAATTTCATCCGTTTGTTCGGCCGGTATCTATCAGACAGAAAGACATTTCAAGAAACACCCTAGCTATGTTATCAGGGTAGTCAAATTGAAGTTTTTGCTACGCTCATCATTTTAAAAACTCTCTTGATTTAGGATCAGGTTCCCACGTCCCTCCTTCATCTCGTGTGTGGACCACATTCTAACTAGGTAGGCTACATCATCCCAACCAGCAAGGTTAAGTAGCAACCTACCCATGCATGTTAATTATCAACAAGCGATAAACTGGACGATTTCGAAAGATACAAGAAAAGTATCTCGATTATCACTTTCCAAAATGCATCCTATAATAACTAACTCCAATCATTTACGTGTGGCCTGGGGCAACAATATCTTGTGTTTCATGTCAGTTTAGAAACCATTAACTTTTATGTCAGAACGGATAAAAATGCCTGCCTAGCCATCCATCCACTTGATAACAATTACCATTTGGGTCTGGTTTAAATTTATGATCATGTTCCAGGTAGCTAAGTAATTGCTGATCGGGTTTAGTTTTTCCTCGTATTTCTTCGTAGTTGACCCTGTAGGATCTGGGCCCTAGGCTCCACTCGGACTGTCATCTCTGGACGAGACGAGTAGGCCTATCACATACTTGGAGCTAGGGACGTACAAAACAATATCGATATATTTTTTGGAGGTTTTTCATCAAATATAGTTTTAAACGCCCTCGTAGCATCTAACAAAATATGTGATTTTATGGATTTTCTCTACATACTGACCACCCCCCTCCCATTTCCTACTTCACTGATCACCTGATGTCCTTATCCAGACTAGTTTTTAATATTTATCATTGAGTAAAATAAATTAAAATACATTATGCTGATATTTTATCATATGATATTTCCGATCGTAAAAATATCGAACCACACAGCAAAATATCATAGGATGCCAAATATTGACATTTAATTTTGGTTGTACATCCCTACTTTGAGTGAAGGTCGAGAGCAAGGTCGGGCATCTCCGGAAAAGGTCGTCTCATTCCGGCCCCGCCCCGGATCTACCGTCGTCTTACCGATAGATAACGGTACAAGAGTAGATCTAATCACGACCTGCTTTGTCTTAGAGTTAGATCTGAACATGCAGACTAGTCTGGGTAATTGTTGCTCCTGCTCCCTAGCTCACAATCCTCTCGTGATGAATTCAAATTACTGTCACCGCCTTCTAAATCTTCCCGCGCTATGATTACCCCAGATTCGTTTAGACGGCGGTGACCAGAATGTAAAGTAGCTCGGCTGTTTATCTCACTTGGGCTGACGTGACAGGGACTACAGCGTGTGATTCTTACTTTAGTCATGTCATGTTCATGTAGTATAGAACAGTGTTCATAGTAACATTTAATAGTACCACGTAGTTGATACAACTCTTTGATAATAACCTAGTTAATTATTAAAGAGTTTTATCCAACAATAGTTTTAAAATTAGTGTATTCTGTTATTGTTGACTGTTAACTGTTAAATGAGCTTGAACAAAGCAGATTTTGATGCAGAATGCAGGGAATTATTCTGGAACGCAACCCTTTAGCATTTAACCTAACCATGTTTGTTCGTTTTTATATCCTTGAAAATTAATCCCTCCATTGTACAGGAATACGTTTTTAACTCCGCTTGCCCCCAGAGTTTAACATGTACAGGGAGGGTCACACTTGATAAAACCGATGTGCATCGAAGCGTTTTTACTTTTTATATGTTGGTAGCCGGGTAACATAGTTACGTAGCTTTGATATGACTTATATAATGACGGATATAACATAACTTATCAGTGATATATGTATTGGCTCGAGCGCTAAGCGCGCGACTCTGATTCGGAAGGTTCAAATCTCGTCGTGACTGGCAATCCTGACTGAAGTTTTTCCGAGGTTTTCTTCAAGGGATTGAGTCTTATTAAACAGCCCTCGGACATCCCTTCACAATTAGTCCTCATTCCAATATACAAAGTTATAGACACCTGAAGAGGGACAAGCATTGCATCCCGGGCAGGATTCCCACTGACATGGTATATGTTCTAAGACGACAGAGCTGCTACGTGCGGCCAGAGCAGCAACCACATCGTTGAGGAAAGTTGCTATAAAGTGAGTCCCGCTGTACTCGGGACTTGAGGACAGATTAGGTAGGGGACATCCCAGCTCACTATCAGCTGTTATCAGATCAGTGTTGCCACCCTGATAGCGTTGTATTCACCTTCCTGGAATCACAGAGAGCTCTGACGCACGAGCGAGTTGTGACGTGCGCGGTCGTGACCATCAGGTTATACGCAGGTCCGACACTACGAGGACGCGGGTTCGAATCCCGCACTAGACATGAGTCCTTCACCCTCATCTCATGCCGTCGATACGGCTATGTGATTGATCGAAGCCGGCAAAGGGACGGGCTCGGATTCGTCAAGTTTGTTTGGAGTTAGCTATGACGTCACCACTAATAGTGTCTTTGTAAACAGATTCAAATCGTCTTTTGTTTTTGTGATTATTGAATGTATTTTCTTTCTCTTCCTATCTCATACGATTCTAAATCTAATACAGTGAGGCTACTCCGGACGCTCCAATGTCCTGTGTAAGCAAAGATTTGCTTAGTAGCCAAGGTCGGCACTTTTTGTTTTTCTTTGTCATCTTTGTCAGCAAATATATCGACGGGTTTCAACATTCAATAATATTTGAATACAACTCGGACACGGACTTGGCCCTCGCCATTGTGTTTACAGAGGAAGTATGACGTCAGAGGGGGCGTGGCTTCTGTGGGGAAGGTGCGTACTAAACCAGTGACAAGGTTCGATAACCTGGGAAAGTCGGGGAATTATATTTCTGGAATTTCCTTATTTTCCATAAAAAAAATCACTAAAATTTACAAAATCGAATCGACAATACAACAAATTATCTGGGGGCAAGCCTTGGAAAAAACTTCAGTCGGGATTGCCTTGACGGGATTTGAATCCGGAACCTCCCGAATCAGAGTCGCGCGCTAGCGCTCGAGTATGTCCTTGCTCCTTAGGCCTCATTGTATAATGCCCCGCTGACATAGATTTTTTAATTTCTGGATTGATTTACATAAAAAGCAAATGATTCTGTCTTAGTTTTCGCACATTCTGTTTGCTAACAGCTGAATCCATCTAATTATACACGATGTCATTGTTATTATGGATGGTCGACGATTCGGCTCGGTAGAAGGTGCAGTCTCGAACCCCAAATCAAGATGCAAATGAAGGAAAGTCTTCTGAAAGTCTAGTGCGCTCATCTCTGTGTTGATTCTCCCCGGGGCAGGAGATATAAAAGGCAGTGGATACAGATGTAGGTCCCCACCTCGCCTTACTTTGACCACCGCCTTGTCTAGTCTGCATGGTTAGTGCGCTCATCCCGGGGCGGGAGATATAAAAGGCAGTGGATGCAGATTTCACACTCGGTGAGGAGGGAAAGGGGGGGGGAAGCAGCTGCCGTAGGTAAAATAACAGAATAATTAATTAAGTCACAAGACATCGAGGTCGTCAACCATAAAAAAGAGCTGAAATAAAAGAATAAATCAGAAATAGTCAGATTTTAGTAACAAGTGAAATTCTGTGTTGTATCTCATTAAGTCACTTTTAGTGACCCGAATTCACTAATTTGCAGTATAAAAAGTGAATTGAAATTTGTCATTGTCGTGGATCAAGTTGACATCTCGAACCAACCACCAGTCATCAAGAGGTACCAAACCAATGTTTGTTTGTTGTGTTCTGCATCTTTGGAGATAACCCCTCTAGGAAGTGTACAGGAATGTACCTTTAGGTGACTTGTAACTAACTAGGCCTAGGTTATGAGGGTTTTAAGGAAAAGAATGTGCGAGGACTGTTTTACAAGACTCAATTAATCCCTTGTATTCGCAATAACGACTGAGGAAAACCTGAGGATTGCCGGTCTCGACGGGGTTCGAAACCGAGACCTCCCGAATCAGAGTCGGTTGTCGGGCTAACTTGACGTGCCTGACGTGGACGGCCTCAGCTCAGAGACGAGTAGCCCATCCAGAGTTCTCCTTACTGTCTGCTAAAACCACGTGGAGTTGAACTGTTTACCACTGCCTCCTAGATGATCGTGGCTCCTCGTTGCACGATAGCATCTAGGAGGCAGTGGCTAAATCCTTTCCTATATCACTTGTTGATCTGTTTATCATCTGCTCGGCCTTGGTCTCTGAATGGCCGTGATATCAGCTCAAGACGCCTCCTGAGTCACCCGGAAACTCTCGAGCAACTGACCTAGGCTAATATTTTGTTTGACTGAATCAATATTATTCCTGGTTTGTCCTTGGCTTGATGGAATCAATCACTCATCAGTCTTAAAGTGTCGGACGTTTTTGAACATCGGTTTTAGATGTGGAGATGTTTACCACGGATTTGAGTTACATTAATAGGTTGGATGGGTGGATGGATGGCTCGTTGGACTTGTGGTTAGAGGCTCTGCTTCCAATGCAGACGGTCCAGGGTTCAGGGTTCGAATCCCGCTCTAGGCAGAAGTTATAACATCTGGGCTTAAGTACTTCAGTTCTTGGCTGAGGAATATGTAAACAGTGACTTTGGGGCCGTCCTTGCAACGAGGCACATACTAAATTCTAAAGTAGTTCAAAACTACCCATGCTCATTCTGGCACTGTCCGCGGTTGGAATCGTGTCCAGCTTGTTTGATTGGCGCGTTTCTTACGGTCTCTAGTTGGTCATTGTTCGCTCGTCGATGGTGTCGGCGCCTACAGGGTTGGCTTAATCGGCTTTAAATTTAATGTCCCCCACTGAAAATCAGTAATATGACTGAGTGGGTAGACTCAGAATACGAATGTATTTATTTGTGGCTGGATGAATGGATTGATGACGGATGGACGTCGGTCGCCTCTGGACCTGTGGTTGGCAGGCCTGGCCTACAGCTGTGTGTTAGCAGGCGAGACAACCTAAACAGCACAGATTTCACTTTTATTCTTTCCTTCAGACGTAGGTGAAGAAAGTTATGTTTGTACGCACACACTAACACGTGTTCACTACAATAACATCCAACAATTAATATTCTTGTTTTAGTTTGCCGGATTCTTGTGATTGGTCAAGCTGCAACCACAAAGAGCGCGTTCAGAAAGATGTTTTGAAGGTTGGTGCTGACCAATATGGCGCCACTAAAAGTAAAACTGAACATTTCTAAAGAATAACTGTTTATTTATGCTGTTTTCTTTAAAAATATTCATGATTTTAAAAGCGAACTTTGAACTTCTTTGGTTTAGGACTACCGTGAAAGCTTTGTCAAAGTTTAATGCGGTGGTGCTGACCAATATGTCAGCGATCAATCCGTCTACGGTTCTGGTGACGTCATTATATCTCTTTGGGAGTTTCTTCCTTCAGGATGAATCCGACCACCGGCAATCCTGACTGAGGATTCCCCAGTCAATGGCTCTTGTGCAATTACTCAGAAGGGTAGACTGATTGTCGGTCTTACTATACTGGGCCTCAAGAAAATAGTCCCTATATATCACTGTCATTTTTTGATTTTGTATTGCTGCTAATTTAATTTTCCCCCTAAACTGAGAACTAACTATAATTTATGTGATAATCTATACTTATTTCCATAAACCGGAACATTTCCCCTTGTAATTTTGTAAAAACTGAGGCCCAGAATACTAAAGACCACACAATACGGTTACCCACTCACAACATCCTTGCAAACGACAGACCTCCCCGCAGACGACGTAACGATTCGTTGTGTCATCTCGTAGCCCGAGTGTGTACGATGTGCGTGTGAATGCGTGTGTGTGTACAGTAATACGTCACGTGCGTGTTGAGACCGGATGTGACGTCAGAGACGGGAGACGTGACGGTAGTTGGGAAAAAACCCACCCGGACTAACTGACAAGTAGGATGACTCAGAACACTTGGACCCGGGCTCGATTCCCGTCACACTTGGGACCCGGGCTCGATTCCCGTCACACTTGGGACCCGGGCTCGATTCCCGTCACACTTGGGACCCGGGCTCGATTCCCGTCACACTCGTATGGGAATGTTTGTATGGTGCAGAAGCATACCAAATATATTTTAATTAATCAATATCAAATTATATTTAAATATGAATAAAATCTGTAGTTTGAGATGAAAGAATACATGTAAGTAAATCAAGGGCTGCTCATGGTTGATGGTGTTTATGCACATTACACAAGGTATAAACACACTCTCCTCGTTTCTGTGGTAAGACTTGGGTATAAGATACAGTGATGAGGACTCTTTCTTCCTCCCAAGTTCAAATTGTCTCGTTGCCAACCATGTAGCAAAGTGTAGGGCCTACTTCCATAATGGTAAGGAGAAAGATTATCGTAGCATCATGATGTATATCGTGTTCGGATATACTCGGCTGGTATCGCAATCAACGACGCGTTGTCTTCGGAATTATTGACCCTCTGCTACCGATTCATCTCAATTGACCAAGTGATCTGAGGCTCAACGACAGTATATCCTAATTCACTCTCAATTGGTGTCAATGGCTCAATAATCTGCCGCCTATCTGTAGTGTTTAGTGATGGGCACTCTTGTTAGAACCCGTTTCTTTTCGAATGTTGAAATTAATTGAAAAAAAAAACATTTGACAACCCATGTGTTCCTTCAGGCCCCTGAAGGCAGAGACATGCATTGTGATTTATAGAAAAGACCCTGCCCATGGTTGTTTGTTGTGTGTCGTCTCATAACGCCCTCAGATAAACTTGTTAAAACAGCTTGTTGTCATAAATCTTCCAAGGCCTATTCGTGTTTTTTTATATGATTTCAAAAAAACATCAACAGTCTCAAGCCTCATATCCAGTAAGTAGGCCACACGCGCTGATAAAATGGGACACAACGACAGTAAAACTAGTTGTTATCATTTTATCGATGCAACCTTCACTTCACTTGCGATTTCAAATTCTTTCAAATTCCCAGTAAATCGATCTCACTGTTGTGTGATTGTGATTTCTTTACTTTCGATGATGCTCCATAAAAGCGAAACGGGGCCGGAAACGCAACAGCATCAACAGGAAACCAGTGAGAGTCTTCTTGAGTCGTCTTGAAAGCGAAACGTCTTCTCACCTCATCGTACCCTGATCAATTCAATGATTGATCATTAGCATTCTTCACTAGACCCAGGTATATTCGAATTAGATGTCACTAAGCCCAGGTGGATTGGTCTTGGATGTTGAAAACTAAACCTACTCTAACCTCATCTTACCCTGATCAATGATTATCATTCACATTCCTCAGCCAGCTCTCCTGATCAGGCGTGTAGGAACGTTTTGAAAGTTGGGGGGGGGGGGGGGGCAAATTCATTAGCAGATTTTGTTGGTGGAAACTGGGAACCCGGGATGAAGCCCTATCCGCCGGAGGCCCTTTTCCAAGGAAATAATTTTTCACCATACCACAGTTATTTCGTCATGTTTTAACTGCACTCGAAGTCTGTAAGCCTAAACGATGTTTTACTGCATTATCTCCGATCTAAAAACTAAACAAATTAACGTGAAATGGCCCATTTTAGTAAATTTCAACCTTATTTTTTTATTTAACTGCGAAGCATACAGGCAAATCATATTCGTTTTACCAAGGTGATGTCGAATTGCATAAGTGTATGGGCATATTTACTACGGAAATCCTGGGATTAATATTTAACTCACTTAAGTTTTGTCCACCCCCCCTGCCCCCCTGGGCTTAACCTACGCCACTGCTCCTGATACCTAAGAAACCTCCATATTCCTCCTGTCCGTCTGATAGAAGCTCTCATCTCCTATTCCTCCTGTCGCCTGATAGAAGCTCTCCTGATACTCAAAGAAAACTCCTTATTCCTCCTGTCCGCCTGATAGAAGCTCTCGTCTCCTTCCATCTCTGCTCGCCTGATGTAATCTCTCACTCTTATCCTCCTGTGCGCCTGATAGCTACTAGTCTGCGGCTCATCACCTCCCATGAATGAACCCCCGCATTCCCAGCTGAGTATCCTGCCCATTAGCCGAGAACAGACGGTGAAGCCGGAAGTTTTCTAGTCAGGCGCGACTGCGCATGCGCGGCCAATTAAACAGCTGCTAACGAGGGGACAGACGTCTTCTCTGGTGTGGTCGGGAGAGTCGGAGCTATTTCGAGGTCGGAGGCTTTTTTAAAGTTACATTCCAGGAAATGCGAGATGCGTATTTAAAAAAAGACTTGGGAGAATGAAAAACCCGTGCCCTGTAAATTGTGCACGTCACATATCGTGATAACTACCAAACCGTTTTAAAACCTTCTAGGAGCAACACATACATTTAAACGTGTCTGCTAGACTAGTTGTTCGATGTTTTGTTTTGTTCCCGGGTTCGAACCCTGGTTAGTCATGAATGTAAACGGATTCATCGTCTCGGTTATAGCGTCGTTCAAGAGGCATTTTCCTGCTTCCGTTTTTGAGTGGCTACATGTTTGAACAGCTTGATGAGAGACTTACAAACATTTAAAAGAGAAGCACGAAAAGTCATTCGAACAAGATTTTCTAGTTGAACAACATACATGGTACGACTGGACGAGTCTTCTGAAACTGTGCGTTGGTACTTTTCAACCTGCGGATACATTTTTCTACGATCAAAAATAATTTGTTAGTGCGTACTCAAAAAGTGTACATGTATTTGTTTGTCAAATTTTTGTTTCCTGTTTGGTCATACGAAAATGGCAAATATCAACCGAGAAGCAAGATATTGTTGTACGGATTTCTCTATTTCATTAATCGGGAAACACTCCCGTAGGTGTAATTGATTTTATGGAAATCAATCCAGAAATTTAATAAATCCATCCCAGCGGGGTATGGACTTAAATGTTTCGCTGGAAAAATAAATAAATGTAAAACGGCTATCTACAAGAAATAAGTATTGAGTTGTTTGTCGGAGGGTGAAAAAAGTACAAGAAAAAATTTAGTTTATCTGCGTGTTATTCGTGAAGTACAAAAGTGCGTTCACGACGTCTGTAGCTGTGCACGTAGTTCCATCCCCTGCCGCTAGTTCCACCGTACGGAGCGCCTGCCACCTGCAGCGCAGGCTACCCGCAATACACCTTTTAAAACCCCCGTGTGTTTCTCAGCAGCTGTACTGCTGTAGGAACGAGTTGCAAGGCGGACAATTTGTAAACATTTATCCTCCTTTGTTGGGTGGTTTTACTAACTGAAAACTGTTTAATGAGATGAGCATATTTTTTACAATGTTAAATGTCAATTTACATATTGCTTGCTCGTCAAATCCAGCGAATATACACAAACATCATGGTCTACTTGACCGACCGCTTGGGAGGGAGCAATCGTGCTTGACAGTTGACTCTTGATTGATGCATCAAGACTTCTGTCTGTCTGTCTATCTGTCTGTCTGTCTGTCTGTCTGTCTGTCTGTCTGTCTGTCTGTCTGTCTGTCTGTCTGTCTGTCTGTCTGTCTGTCTGCTGACCCACATCAGCTGGTCTCTACCTGCAGGGCTGCCAACCTCCGCCCGAGAAACTAATACCAACACACTGGCGAGAAACTTTACCTTACTCACCACAGGCATTTTATAGTTTTTAATTAGATATTTTAATCGCTCTGTTGAGCTCAAGCCTCGAGGTGGCGACTTCTCCAAGAGCCAAGTCTTTCAAGGACCTTAGTCCTGAAGCGGCTTCTGCCTCTCAGACTTTCAAGCCCTCAGTCTATTTATTTATCTAATTAGTCCGAAGTTCCCCTTGTATGTCCGTCCGTCTGCGCGTCTGAAACGTCTCACGTCAAAAAAACACGACGTCCGACTGACATTTGTGTTTATTTTGTTGCCCTACTAAAAGGGTAATACATATTATACTCTGGCGACCCGAGGGGTAAAGCAAGGGGTACCTTACTCTTAATCTCGGTGGCTGACTATAATGAATGATAAGGTTATTTTCTCAGTAGCCTCTGCAATGTAGCCCAGTTCATCATCCGTCAAATTTCTGTTCTATACCCCCATTTCATTTCTATAATATTGGCTATACTTACCCTAATCAAAATGTTTTTTTACACCTTTACACCAGCCCACTGTAGATTATTACCAACCATGAAGAGTTGAATGCCAGTAAATAAATTTCTACCCATTCGACATGTATCCACTTTTACTGTTTGATAAATAATTGCAATTACTACATATTGTTTTAATTTCTCCATAATGTACATTTCATTCACATCGTTATTTAGGTAAGTTTCAAATACTACGTCTGCTAACGACTAATTAATCTTAATTGAGTGAAAAATGTATAAAACTTTGATGGAATTATCATATTATTATTTTCAATTAATATATGGAAACAAATGTTTTGTCATTTTGTATAATTTTGACCCCACATAGGCCTACTTAACTTTGTATTTGTACACGCAACTCTTACTGTCTTGCTTAATAAAAATTAATTGAACTTAACACTGCTCTGAGATTTATTTTTTATTATTTGCTACATAATAAAACCAATTTCCCACCTAAGAGCAGTGTTAGGTTCAATTAATTTTTAAATAACATTTACCTGTTATTAAAGTCTCTTTTTAAATCTCCTTGTCTTGTTTGTGCAGTGAGCTCTAACAAAACAAGCTAACAAGTAACAACAATATAGCGATGAAGGGAATGTGTTTAGTGTTTACATGGGAAACTCGCTCCGTGTTTAGTTTCACATAAATTAGAAAACAATGTTCAGCGCGAGTTTACTTGAATCGTATAATTATTATTTTATATTCTCGTCTTTCTAATTTACTTTTAGTTTCATTACAAGAGTTTTACTTAGTTGTATCTGTTACTGCAGAACTTTCGTTTTCTTTTATTATTATTATTCTGACTGCTGCTAACTATGGAGACAATGTGCGGGCCTCCTGCGGGCCACCTACCTTCCACCTATGTAATAACAGTCTTCACTATCAGTATGTTATGGTTTGTGTGTGGGCCACCTGCGGGCCACCTGCGGGCCACCTATCGCCCACCTATCGCCCACCTGTGTCTAACAGTCTTGTTTCTTGCTTGCAGGTAAGCGTCACCAACAGCCTGGCAGTGCTGGGGAGGGGTGAGTGACAGTGACAGGGACAGGGGGTGGTAACTGGTAAGCAGTAACCTGGAGACTGAAGGAATATAATACTACAGGACCGGGTGATGGAAGGGTACATTTTGAACTTCATACTTTTTTATAAGGAATTTGATAAACATCATGTGGAGCAGTTGAATGGATACAGGGTTATTCACACATAAAGGAATCAAGACTTGTTCAAGAATACTCGTTAGATTAATTATTAGCAAAGACAAGTTGTGATACATACGTACGTTTACAAACGGTTGTAGGAGAGAGAATGGAACTGTTTAGGCCACAAAAGAAGCGCTTGCCTGCCCTCTAGGGGTAAACAAGGAAAAAATGCGTGCAAGCGCCTATCTAGATGTATGGCCTCATGGCCGGCAGCAATGCGTACCTCTCAAAATAATCGTAAGAGCGCAATTCACATTCCCTTATAAAGTATCTTACCCACAATCCGAAATGCTTTCCTCTTGGACAGGCGTCCCTTTAAATACGTCATAGCAATGTCTCGTCGCTTCCGGGACTAATAAAGAATTTCCAAACTTACCATGAGTTGTGGTCCAAATCCCCTATTCTTCGTTCTCGAGTAAACGGGTTTTTTCGTAACAATACAATCAATGCCTAAAATATTTTTATCAACTAATTTCTAAAACACTTGAGAATCGGAAGGATATGGCTTCTAGAGGCTTGCGTAGAGCCATCATACCAGCCCAGTGACGATTTAGGGCCCGTTCTTGCTTTTGATCACCAGGAAAGACACCGCTCGAGAAAGCATCCCTGTACGTTCCCTCGGAAAAAGGTGTCCCCAAATTGCGTTCCCCAAACCACAAACTTCCAGCATATTCTCGACGAGCAATATACCGCATTCCCTTCAATAACCCAGAATTCTCGTTTCGCCGTCTAAAGTTCTGTCGGGCGCTGATTGGCATTCAGCTTGCCCATAGTCTGACGCTTAAAGCTAATAGACAGGCTACGAAGCAACACAGCAAATACTATCATTAGCACTTCGCCCTAAAAAATATTTGAGACTTAGGACAAGACAAGTCATTATAATTAGAGTTTTTGGCCTCTTCGAAATACGAAGTACCGATTTTTCATTGATTGTAACAATTAATCCTCATAAACGCTTAATCGATACACAATTTACATTTAAGCTAATGGCTGTTCCTCTTCAAGCTTCGTTTCCAGGGTCCCAACGGCGGGATACGGGTTTCGGACTCCGACATTCCATAAAACGTTCTAGGATGTCCGTTTACATATCCTCGCTGGTTCATTGGATATTCCTTTAAACGTCCTCTGACGAATTCTATTCCAAGGGCAGTATTTCACTTCTCCAAGATTTTTGACTTCGAATACCTTCGACAGATGTCCAAAAAACTTCGGCAATGACTTTCTCGTTTCGGGATGCGACTAAACATGCATCCCCGTTATTACCCTGACGATCAGGATGTTTTCTCCTTGCCCGGGAAAAAATGTGCAAGGGTCGGCAGCAGATTGTTTCAATCCAAATTTTGTTAGTTGTTGCTCAATGCTGCATGCCAGCGACGTCCGGCTGACGCAGACCGTAAAGCGCCTTATTTAAGAGGACATACCTTGTTACCCTCCCTTAGTTCGTGGAGCATTTTCCCTAGCTTTCTTTCCAGTTTCGCTGTTCTTCGATTCCGTATGAGATATTTCCCCTAGTGTTTCTTCAGTGAGCTTGGGCACCTCCATGTATATCTTCTCTTCGAGCACGCCATTAGGTACGGCGGTCGTGACGTCGAACTGATTTACCTTCATCCCCTGCTGTGGGAGCTAGAGCCATCATCATACGTACGGAACTGATACGCGCCACCGGCGCAAAAAGTCTCGTCGAAATCCACACCTGGACGCTGTGCGAAGCCCCTACGACTATCCCAGCTTTTCTTCGGTCGATGTTCCCATCCCGATCGTATTTGTTTCTCAGGACTACTCGACTGCCAATTACCTTGCGATCCGATGGACGTTCCACCAGCTTCCACGTATCTTTCTTGATAATCGATTTCAGCTCGGATGCTACGGCTTGACGGCCACTCGTCCCTGTTCGGCCATCTATCGCCTCTTGGAATGGAACTTCGGCTACACCGGCAAATTCCAAATCTTCTTCGCGTAACAGGCCGGTTGGTAGATCTTCTTGGGTCTTCCCTGAGACCGGTATGAGTCTCCGGGTCGGCCACGGCCTTTCTTGGTTCATTCTCAGCCGCGTCTTCTTCCGGCGCGTTTTCTTCATTCGACTCGTTCTCTTCGATCAGAAACTCAACGACCTTCCGAACGGGAGTTGGTTTTCCTCCGGCATTAAAAACCTCGTAAACCTTTGTCGGATGGGAATGTTACTGACTTAGTAAAATTCCACGTCTCGCGTTATGTCGATTTTTCTATCTTCCGGTACCCATACTCTGTATGCTTTCGACCCCCTTCGAAAAACCCACAAATACACCCTTTTTTTCGAGCGTGGCTCGAACTTGCTCCGAGCTGGTTCCCGGATCAAGTGAAGACTTCGCAGCCGAATTCACGTAAGTTACTCAGTCCGGTGCTTCTCCAGTCCACTTCTCGAAAGGAGTTTTGCCACTTATGCTTCTAGAAGGACACCTGTTTCTGATGTAATTTGCCGTGTTTATTGCTTCGCCCCAAAACAACGGTGGCAGCCGGGTGTATCAGTAGGCACCTCGCCATTTCCACGAGCGTACGGTTTTTCCTTTCCGCGACTCCGTTCTGTTCCGGTGTGTGCGTAAAACCGTTAACCTACGTCCGATGCCATTTGTCTTTAAGTAGTCTTCAAAAGCGATAATTCGGTATTCTGTGCCATTGTCCGATTTAAAATACATTATTTTCTTACTAGTATGTGTCTCGACGAAAGCTTTGAATTCTTGAATGCATCCAGAGCCTCACTTTCTGCTTGAGCATTTTCACTTCACACCCGCGAGAGCAATCGTCGATGAAGTGATAAAATATCTTGCCTTTCCGTTCGATTCAACGCGCATCGGACCACAAAAAATCGGAGTAAATTATTTCCACAATTTCCCTGTTTCTCTCCGAATTTTTGGGAAAAGGGGCTCCCTGGTCATTTTTCCACGGATGCACGTTTCACAATCGAACGCTCTCTCGGGTTTGATTTCATCGATACCCAGCACAGTTCCGTTGCGTTCGCCCCTTCCAGGAGATCTTTGGACGTTAAGATGTCCCATTCTGCGATGCCAACTCTCCACAGTAGCGCGTTTGATTCGGTGGTTATGTTACATTGCTGCTCACTCTCTTGCACACAGTAGAGCCCGTTCACTCGATCAGCTGATAATACTGTCCTACCCGTTCCATCGACGATCTTGGCCGATTCTTTTCCAAATGTTACTTTTGAATCCACAGTCAGTGATTTTTTCCCACTGACAGCAAATTCATTCGTTTAAGTCAGGAACGTGCAGCGTTTTCTTTCAGACTTACATACTTCTGTTGTCCGTTGACTTCAGCTGGATCGCCACGATTCCCTTGGCCGTAGTCTCTGCGATGTGTTTTCTGGCGAGATTTAATTTTCCGGGTCTACTTTTAGCAATTTTAACGAAACCTGTCCTGTATTGCATAGGTGCGACGTGCAGCCAAATATCTAAGCCATTTCTCACCACCCATTCGCGGTCGTTGATCTCAATGCTTCCTCGCATAAATTTTCCGAAGAAACGTAAAGCTTTAAATTCTCAGCTTTCTTTGCGATTTTGGCATGTTTTTTCTCATTTACACATTCCTTGGCTTTGTGACTACTGATGACAGCGGGTGACATTTATATTTTAAAAGGTTTTGTTGGATTTCTGTTTGTTTTTACCACCTTTATTTTTGTTGGAGCTACCGTACCGTTTCACATTTCGTCTTGGAACGAACATCGCGTTAGTGTCCGAGATACGTGTGTCATTTTTCCGCGCATCATTTTCTTCCACGATTTTTACGCGCAATACTTCCGGTGTTGGTAACTCGTCCGAGATTCTATCGCACACCGAAAATTCTCGAAACTAGGCGGCAAGCTATACAGGAGCATTATGGTCAATAAATCCCGGATTAATGTTTGTTTCCATCTCATTCAGTTGTCGATCGTATCGAAGAACTTCCGAAGATGTTCGCGCACGTTTCACTATCATCCATACGATGCAAGTTAATTGTTTCAACAGTGTGGCCTTGCGAGCAGGCCCTCTGATTGGTATATCGACTGGGAGTTTAACCCAAACTTCGTTCGATGTTACACATCCTTTTATTGTTTTTGCTCTGAAGGGCTAATTGACAAGATAAGGTCGACTTAGCCTTCCTATCTTATTTTCCCACTCCTTCAAAGCATAAACCGATGCCGCGGCGGCGTCTCCAGTTCTGATTGGGAGGTTTTTTTTTCTTCCCCACTCACGTACGCCCAAGCATCGTTTTTAAACCCGTAAGGCTTCCATCTGTATTTTCCACGTATCGTAATTATCCTTGTCTAGTAGTTCAAAATTTTGGCCGAGCTAGATGACGCCATCATATTCCGTCGGTCCAGAACCTTCGCGACGCGTAGGCTAGGCCTAAAGGGCCTAAATCTGAAATACGTGATTCCTCAAGCACTTACCTTTTGTTTATCAATTAACCCAACGTTTATTCCGTTAATCTGGGCCCCCTAACTGTGGAGCAGGTTGAGTGGATACGCAGGGTTACTTCACACATAAAGGAATTTTAAGACTTGTTCAAGAATACTCGTTAGATTTAATTATTAGCAAGACAAGTTGTGATACAATTACGTAACGTTTTACAAACGTTGTAGGAGAGAGAATGGAACTTTTCTAGGCGAGCAAAAGAAGCGCTGCCTGCCCTCTAGCGGGTAACAAGGGAAAATGCGTGAAGCGCCTATTCTAGTGTAGGCCCCCTGGCCGGGAGAATGCGTGACCGGGCTCTTATCGTATCCGTGAGAGCGCCAATTTCAACAACATATGATATCAAATTAAATTAAATCAAAATTTATATATTATTTAAGTTAAGCTACAAATTGAAATACGCTGTTGGGATCGTGTCCAGCTTGTTGGTTAAAAACAGTCTCTAGTTGGTCATTGTTCGCTCGTCGATGACGACAGGGTTGACTTGGTCTGCTTTAATTTTAAAGTACCCCACTGAAAGTCAGTTATATATGAATTAGTGGGTGTATAAACTCTAAATACAGAAAAGAGCATCCCACGCATACAAAAAACTTGTAAAAATACAGCCAAACCTTACACTCTCAAAAGTAAGTGAGATCTAAAAGAAGGGTCAAGCTGATGTGCCCTTTCTACATTTCGTCATTTACACACATTTACGTAAACTGTCTCGTAACTACTTCCTTGAAAAGCTTGGCAAAATAGAATTAAATTATTAGTTATCGCTGGGCAATTGAAACTGACGAATTAGCCCGTAGTATTTACCATGTGTTGTTAGGTACCTAAATTCCCCTTCTTTTGATAAGACAAACAAACTAGGTCCTTGTTGTTACAATAAACAAAATATTAACGACATTAAAATAAAATATCAACAACATTAGCAAGACAATAAAACCTTGAAACTCGGTAAAATGAGTGTTGCTGAAGGGCGTGGCAGATCAGATCGTCTCACATCGATACGAGAGATGGTTCGATTCTAGGCCGCGCATGCTCAGATCAACGTCAAGAAGAAAGTACCAACTCCAGTCGAGAAAGTCACGGCTTGACCTTCAGCCACCGGGGAAATAAATGAGGATGCATTTTGCATAAGTTGCGATTTTCCTTTTTGCAAACTCGTTCCCGACAATAGTTTTAGGAGACGAGCGAAGAAAAATAGAATTAATTAAAATAATGCGAGTTTTCGTTGGATGCGGCGCTAAAGTCCTTCGGGCGCTGACTGGTGCCAATCAAACTTGCCCCCTATATTAATTTGATATAAATACATAAAATAAAAACAGTACAAATTCATCATCTAGCATATTATTACGTTGTATTCTATATGTTATCAGCACACATAAAAATTGATTACTTTTAGCGTTCTTTTAGAGTTACTTTTAGGGTTCATAGCATTTTCAAGTGTCATTTTATAGCATTTTTCAGCATTTTTTTTGGCCATCTTCAAAAACGAAGTTACCTGATATTTTTATAATGAAATTATGTAAACAACATTGAATTAATATCAACCGCATTAAAATTCGTATACACAATTTATAGATACTAATTTAAATAGCATAAAAATGGACTGAAAAAGTTCATCTATTCACAAAACGATATGTTCACGTACTAATAATCAATATTATACACGTGAAACTTGATAGTTTGTCAACTAAAGCAAATGTATTTGACTTGTGAGATTCCTAGCCACAGTGCGCGTGAAGGCAGAGCCAGAGAGGCTAGGAATAGTGCTAGGATGGCCGGCCGGCTGCGTCAACAATAGCGAGCTGGGATGGACAGAGATGATGGAGGCTCAGGGCCCCGAGGCTGAAGAAAGGTAGATCGAACGACCTTGCCGGAGTTTTTGTGGGGTAGCGGCCGTCGCCCTGAGGTGGACTACAGCACAGCTTATCTAAGATAGACTCTATAGCGCGGCCAGTCTAAGAGATACATTGTAGTGCGACCAGTATAAGAGACGCCACGAGAAAGCCTTAGCACGGTCACTCTAAGAGACGCCACGAGGAAGACTACAGCACAGCTACTCTATGATAGACTCTCTAGCGCGGCCAGTCTAAGAGATACATTGCCAGTCTTAGATACTCTATAGCGCGGCCAGTCTAAGAGATACACTGTAGTGCGACCAGTATAAGAGACGCCCTGAGGAAGACTAGAGCGCGGCCAGTCTAAGAGATATGCTGTAGTGCGGCCAGTCTAAGAGAAAGAAGGTCCTGCGATGCCTCTTATTATCTTCGCATGTAGCCTCTACCTCCACCCTTTAAGTGCGTAAAGTCCAGTCCAGGCTGTTATCTGTGGCGTTGATGAGGAAGTTCCATCAGAAAACTCGCCTTCTGGGTAAAACCGTCTCTTTCATCTTTCATCCAATGAATGGGTTGTTTGTCCGAATAGATTCTTGTAATGTTTGAAACTGCTTTTCTTAGTTAGTTACCTAATAGTAGTTGAGAAATTGAGAAATACCCGAGGAATTTAGTTGAAAATATAAAAAAAATAAAAATAATGTAGTTTCCTTGCGATCTGCATAATTTTTGTGTTTATTTTACACATGTTTCGATTCCAAGGGCAACTGAAACCGAGGGACGTGGGCGAGGCTAGAGGAGGCTAGCGTGTGCGTGCAACACGGGCACAAGTCTACGCAATAAGCAGCTGATTCTGGGACAGCGTTTAGCCTCAATGTCTGCCCGACAAAAACTGGCTGCGTATCTGAAGGATGAATAGATTAGCTCGGTTGCTCGCACCTTGTCAGTATGAGGTAACACTTAGTACGGAGGAGTCAGTCGGCCGTTACAGGTGGTTTCGGTTCAGTACCGTTGTTGTGTGATTGCCCCCCCCCCCCCCGTAGAAAGTAATACAGTAACTTCTCAATTTAATAAACAACGGTCCAGACGCTTAGTGTAATGTTTAAAATCAATCAAACAAATAAAATAGGACGTCATACAACTGATTTTCAGTAGGGGACATTAAATTTAAAGGCCGATTAAGCCAACACACGCCGACACCATCGACGAGCGAACAATGACCACTAGAAGTCGGCATATTTAAGTTGGAAACACCGATCAATCAAGCTGGACACGATTCCACCCGCAGATAGTGTCAGAATCAACTGGCTAATTGTGAACCCCTTGGAATTTATTATGTGCCTCGTTGCTAGGACGGCTCCTAGTCACCGTTAACTAATTCCTAAGACAAAAAATGACGGAGTTAAAAAACTTGTGACTTTAGCGGGAATCGAACCCTGGACCTTCTGCAGTGGAAGCAGAGACGCTAACCACAAGACCAACGAGCCACACGTTATAAATGAAGTTCGTTGCATGTTTGGAATGTTGCCCTAAGCACACGTTGGTTTTGACAGTCTTGTTAGTGTAATTTTTGGTGCAACGTTGTCTGTAAACAGTTGTGTTATTAGGGTCATTGGTGATAGTTTGTAAGAAATGTCAAGGAGGGCTCAATAATAGTAAAAAACATATTGCCAGCAATTCAGCATTGCCTACGACTGATGAACACTCTTAGTAAGAGTTAAGAGGTGCAGGAATCGAACTTGGGACCTCTAGATTATAGATGTCTGAGTTGCTAGGCACGCGGTCTACTCCCGCCGAACAAGGTGTTGTTACTCTCTGCAGTACAACCAGCAGAGGGTGCACTCCCCCCCCCCCTCCTCCTCCCGGGCTGTACAGATATCTCCCGTTAGGTCGGGCCACCCCTTGTCTTCCGAGTGGCCATTGTGTTGTCGGCCATGTGTCCAAGGCCCTCTCTGGTTTATGACGGGTGGGCCTCTCCTCTTCTGATGGGCCACCGACTAGCCAACCAAGCCTGCGAGCCAAACAAAACTAAATCTACACAGTAACTAAACTTTTCTTGTTCACCACCAATTCACTGCTTTAGATCAATCCCTTGCTTTCGCGTTGACGACTGAGGAAAACCTAAGAAAAAAACTTCAGTCAAGATTGCTGGTCACGACGGGATTCGAACCCGGAACCTCCCGAATGAGCCTAGCGTATAACGCTCGAGCTAACACTGTCTGTGTATTACTATTGTTATATTTATATATTTAATTAGTATACATTACTGACAGACTTCCCTTACCTCACTACTTGTATGTATTTATTTATTTTATTTTCATCCAAATCTAAATCTAAACGCCTTCTGTACCGTTTCACTGAGGATCACTATATCCTTGACAAGCGTCCGTCATTCAATCTTCTTCTTAATCTTATTCTTCGTCTTCTTCGTCTTCTTCAATCTTCAATCTTCAATCCTGAGATGTTGTGTGCCCTAAAACCCCACTAACTAAACTTACTAACTTCAATCCCGAGGGCCGAGGTTTAATCAAATCACGAACACGAAATGAACAGACTTCTCGAAATGAGATTTTTAATTTACAACATCTCAGAATGTTTGTGGAAAATAAACGATTTCTTTGGCATTAATTTCTTTCCATCAACATTTTAAAAGGCAATTTTTTTGTCTGGCTATCATTCATTCTGAAATTATAGTGTGTGGTTTTATAATGGTTTGGCCGCGGGGCTGGTTCGAGTTCATCAGCTCGACTGTCTGACTGTGCTTGAGAGCTGAGACCTTGCTGGGTTGGGCTGGACTGGGCTTGGCTTGGCTTGGCTTGGCTTGGCTTTGCTTGGCTTGGCTTGGCTTGGCTTGGGTTGGCTTGGCTTGGCTTGGCTTGGCTTGGCTTGGCTTGGCTTGGCTTGGCTTGGCTTGGCTTGGCTTGGCTTGGCTGAGACATAGCTCTGCTTGCCCCGGTACAGGGAGAGGAGTGAGCACAAGAAGGGGTAAGCCCAAATCAAAACTCTGCAAAATTATACATTGTTTTGTCAAATAAGACTGTTTGCCGAGCTCGGTCCAACTATTTTTACAATGTTAAATGCTAATTTAAAAATACGGTATGATCGTCAAATTCAGCTCATTTCACAAACAGACTTGGACCGTTTTTTGACCTTAAATTTTCATTAAAAACCCTGCATTTTTGGGAGGTTGTTCAGAAATGAGCCGCATGTCGCTACCAGAGCACATGTTGACATTTCAAATACAAAAATTGGGAAATAACTATAAATTATCTGTTTGGTATTTTCGGTCAGTTAATAAGAAACGTGAGCAATATTTAAAAAAATGTGCTTTGATTCCCCATATAACACATTCTTACATGACATTTTGGTGCAAACCACAACCCGATAGGATAAACGATAGAGCTTCCAAGTGAACCAGACTAAATCTCTGTGTTGTGCGCAAAAACCTGGTTTTCTCGAGCCCTGCTAAACACAAAACAGCTTTGGAAAATTAGGTTTCTTAAAAAAATCAACTTTTCTTGATCTATTAATTTACACCTTCCGACAAATAACTAAATACTTTTTTCTCATATCACCCCCAAGTTTTGATGTATGTAGAATTCAGGGGTTTATTCTGGAACGATTTGAAGATATTTTATGGTGTTGCGGTTTCTTATCAGATGACGTTTTCTACTCTTGAGATTTGAGATAATGGAATTATTTTGTAACCCTGACATTTACTAAACACTTTGAATATAATGTTATCGAAGATCTCTTGCATGAGAATGAGATAGTGTTATCTTACTTATGCTTAATTACCTTAATTGTTTTGCAAATAATGAAACAGCTGTAGGCCTACATAATTATTTTATATACTTCAAATTTTCCTCCTTTGAAAACCCGTTTCTACATTATTGAATGAATAAATACGTTTACAAAAACAACTTGGTCGTAGCAACATGAAATCACAACAATACAGCCACCCACAGCAACAGATTACAAAGGCTACAAACGTATAATTCTTTAATCCTCTTTCTGTCGTATTTTAAATTTAAAATTAATTCCGATCGCTAGAGAAAGCTAGGCGAGGCGTGTGGTGTTGATATCAACGACAACATTTCATATTAGTTTATTAATATCTTATTCATACTGGTGTCAGTCGTAATATTCTGGGTCAACCTAGCGCCAGACCCGTGAGTGACTGGTTTAGTGGTTTACGCAGCTTTCTGCGCTGCACTGGACCACATTCCGACGTGCCGTGTGCCGTGTGTATACCAGTGGCGGAACTAGCCCTTGTGTTTTGGGGTGCGACATTTTTGTATTTGTGTGTACATGGTTTCATAAATATGGGAATACGCTCTTTCCTGGGTAGAGTACATGATTGTGTACAATTGTGGTCGGGGGGGGGGGGGGGGGGGGGGGGGGGCAGCTAATGCCAGTTCGAGATGCACATTCCCAGAAACATTTTCGGTACTTAAAGTGTGATTGGAGCATTTTTAAGATTTTTTTTCATATTAAAAACATTATGTAAGATGTATATGAAAAAATTACAAAATAACAAAAATATTTTATATCAAATAAAAATTGGTCCCCCGAACCTATTGAAGTTGGCTCCTAGATTGGCTCGACACTTCTGTACGCCTGTGCGCGTGTACAAAGCCAACAGAAAGTATAACTGGCTCAGCCCAACCAAGCAGCCTTCGCATTCCTGCCACAGTCATATAACACGACTAAACCGCGCTGTTGCTGTCCCGTGGTCCACCAAGGACATTGTTTGTGCAACACTCGAGATCTGATCCCCAACAACGAAACTATAAAGTCAAACACAAGCTTATGGGTTGCCCGAATACCATTCATTCGTGGCCAAGCGTCAAAATTATTTTGGGTTTATTTCAAAGTTTTTTTCTATTCGACACAAAAAAAATTATTGGTAGTTTACAAACTTTCGTTTTTATGATTTTGTGATTTTGTCCACTATTAGTTCGAACAGTAACCCTATATTTTCTGAATGACTTTAAAGGTATGCAGGTATTTTCTAACTGCGCTTTTATTTTCATGAAAAAACATCACACATGTATTATTCTGTGAACAAGTAATACCATTGCCTAAACAGTTAGTCGTCACATGAGAATGTATAGCTTTGTTTTGTTCCCATGTCTAACACAATGAAATACACTATAACATTATCAGGTTATATAAATATTGACCAAGTCAGTTAGTGGCGATGCTATCAGTGTCTTGTATAACACCTGTTATCGCATCTGGGAACGAGTCAATGTATTCACCGAGGCAGCTGTGAGCCACTTAGTGGGTGCCTTGTTGGGTAAGACTCAGCAGAGGTGCGTGCTGTCATAAGACTTCCGGGATTACCTGTTGGGTTATCATTACAGCGACAAGTAGCTAGCTCCACGTTCGCCCTATCTCGACCGTGTTATTTCACTAAAACATACAGACATAAATGACTGACGAACGATTACAGACAAAGCGTTTTACTATGCACAAGGTTTTTATTAAGATAAGATGTATGCTTGCATGCTCTAAAGAGGATGGCTTATAAACAAATACACCGAACACGTATAAAATACAGTGAAAAATGAACTATTGTTAAAATTCGCATGAAAACGAATCCAAAAGTTCTGAAAATTGAATAGAAAATGAGAGATGGCTTTCCTGTACAATTCATAGTTTATACTTGAATCTTCTGGTTCAATGCGTTTGGCAATCAGAGTTTATTCTTCGTGCTTTGCTGTACTCATTATTGTGGCCGGAAAGTGCCCTCTTAATAAAGAACTATCATATTAGCTTCCTTCTTTACCTGGTGAGTCTGATGTGTGCGCCTGGCAAGCCAGTGTAGATGATAGTAGATGATAATGAAGCAAATCTATTGTTATCTGAAGACAGAATCCGTCAACTGCAGTTAGTTAGTTGTCTAAAGTTTTAACTGCAAGCAGAACGGTGCACACACTCTCTGTACCATACGGATCCAACCGGTAATGTGGTTTTGCACAATCTTCCATTAATCAAGTCAGTTGCAGTGGGCACTTGGCAGCAGTCCCTGTGTAATGTAAGAGGATATGGGACAGGCGCTCGGCCGACTGACTCCACAGATGTTTACAATTTTAAGTAGTTGACACATAGAGTCCTACGGTAACACTTTACATGAAATTATTTTAAATATCTTTAAAAATTATATTGATTTTCAGGTTTTTGGATTTTCTTAAAAAGTCTATTCGTGGATTGATCATGCTTGATAAACATGAAATATTGAAGTGCTACTAGTGTATGGATGTCCATGTATGCTTTATTGACAACTATGTAAAGTTTCATGTACGTCGGATTCATCCTGGCCGAGCGAATAGCTATGTGTCAACTGTCAAATGTGTCGTATTCCGTGGTTGGTGAAAACCGCGCATTGAACTCTCCATGCTAAATTGCTCGTTTACGTTTTGTGACGGCTCAGTTATCAGGGGCCGGATTCCTGCACATTTTAAATCCAGGGTCAAGTGGAGGTCGGGGTTAAGGGTTAGGGTAAAAAGCGTATTCCTGTAGAATTCTCAAGGGGGGGGGGGGTAAGGATACAGAAATATTTACAAACAAAACACGGTTTCCTCTTGCTGACTGGTGATAGGTTGGGGCTACAGGTTAGGGGGCTTAACTTTAAATGTACATGCATCGGGGCCCTGGGGAGTATAATGTCCGTGACGCTATACTTTTAAATCGTTGGTAAATTAAAGACTTGATAGTTATCACCAAGCTACATTACAGTTACGAAAGTTTCCGAAATAATATATTTATTTGCAGAAACCAACCACGATTGTTCATGTGATCTTTACAATGAAACTACGTGACTTCTCGAGAATCTTATATACACGGATGTGTGAGAGAGTTTTGTGCACGTCTGTACAAGTCTGCTCGGTCGAGCTATAGACAAACGGATAACAACACGAATTACTTTTTGCGACTCGAGGGATATGCATACATGTTAAAACTCCGTGTGCGATAATGAGTGTGGGACTAATTATCATCATTGCTCAACCTGTAACGGGTACTAATTAGACTTCGAGGGGACAGTAAAAACAAAGGTTTAGATTAGCAGGCTCGGTATATACATGGGAGATAGCGGGCATTGCTTTGTACTCGGTGCGGTGTTCAAGACTACGGGCTTCGGATCCTTTGTGCGATTAAAATAATTGCGTTTCTTCTTCGTCACTTTGTACCCTAATTTAGCACTTGGAAATTACAATTAAATTCGTTTCAGTTGTTTTACTTAGATTGTCCTCCTTTGTAAATCAGTTTTTAGAACTGAATATGATATAGACGTTAAATAAATAAACAAATAATTAAGTGGATATTATACAGTATACACAATCTACCAAGTTCGTATAATGAGTCCCTTTTCTTTGTATCTTTCCGTTTCCATTTTCTTTCATTGTACATCTGGTAAATGTAATTGTATTTTTTGTCTGAACCGAAACAAATTAGTATATACAGTCGGGAAATTAAAAATTCCACCCATTAAGAGTGTTTCAAGAGTAATAAAATCGATTATTGGTTTGATAGGTCTATCAACGTATGTGTGTGTAGTAGAAACATCAGACCGTAATAGTATCAAACCTTTTCCAAACCTGGAGCACAGAAACTGGTTTATCTACCATCTTCGAAGCACGGCTGATGTATGGCAGGGCTAGCTTCAAACTAAATACTTGCAAGTTTTTTCTTAGCTTCCTCTGAGGTGTTCCCAGAAGAGTCCGCAGACGGCAAGAGGTAATGAAGCCTCTCGTCCCGTTAGTGTTTTGTTTAGCACGGAGAAGCCTTTCAAGGTCACTTCATCTGTCTCCGTCCTCTGGATGGTTGACCTGAGCTCGTCATCCGCTCAGACGTGACCAGCAGAATATACAGGAAATAGGCCACTTCTTATTGCATTCAGAGAGTAAAGTTAGAAGATTACTTTTAAACATAATTTTGGACAAAAAAGACGTATGAAAAGGGGAAAAGGAAGATCCAAAATCAAACTAGAAAACTGTTTGTACCAAATAAATACTGAATCTATCTTTATTGATTTATTTACGGATCCTATTCAGTTATAAAACTGATTTACAAAGGAGAATAACCAAGAAAAATAAGTCCATAAATGCCTAAAAAATGGCATGTCATTCAGCAAAGTTTGAATAATTGTTAATAACATTGTGCATAATTTTAATATATTTTGTAATTGTTAAATTTTAATATAATTATTTTTGTTTATGAGAAGGTCTGACGAGTTGTGAGCTTGTGACAAGTTACATGTTTCCTCCTGCATGGCAACTGACTGTATAACCGCTTGCTCGCGGAGCGTGGATTCTCATAATATAATTATGTTTGTAACTTTATTACCCATGTAGGTAATGAAATGATACAAATAAAACGTAACTTTTGAGTGGGGCCATGAATATAGTGTTGTTACTCGATCCCGTTAGAGGTATCCTCTTGACGTGTCGTGAGTGGACCACCCCTATCCCGACAAGGTTCCCATCACATAGCCCATGCAATCAAGTAAACCCATCCGCGATGAAATAAATCATCATTGACCAGACAAAGCTTCAAACAACGTGCTGATCAAAGCATCGCCGTCCCTGCAATAATTGCGTAGACTGTTCGATGTATTGTGTGTATGGTAATAGTTCCGTTGCTCGGCCCACGATCCAGCTATGCAGACGAGTCAGGACTGGGAGTAGGGTCAGGGGTCAGGAACAATGCAGACCACGACCAACCGAGCACTTTGCGAAACAGTGTCTTGTCTGGGTGGGTGGTGGGGTGGAGCAACAACGTGGTTCGTTCCCATGCCGCGATGTTGATGTTGGATTCTCCGTTACAAAATATGGCGTCGATTAATTGCTGTCGTGATTGAGTCGGAGCTTCCAAGATCAGCCGCGGGCGCTGGTGAAGCGAGGATAGGCGAGGTGAGGGGGAGGGCTATACATTCTATCTGCCACAGAGGTGAGATGTCCACCAGAAATACTGACTGAAAGCTCTTCCCACAGATAATTACACTTACGTGCTTTTCCTAAGGTTTTCTTCAGCTATGTGACAATTATGGCGTTGAGTTCTACTGAGAACCCTCGGGCTCGGGCATTCCCTCCTAACTATATACTAACACCCTAAATATATAGTTCGTCATCAAAGGCGGATGAGGGGCCAATCTCCAAGGATGAATAAAACCAAAAACAAACAAACATTGACACCTCCTTCTGACTGGAGATGGATTGGTAAACTGTCGCGAGTCACAGGGTTAGCGTTAACACCCTAGGGTTAAAATATATATGAATCGGGGCCTCTGTAGGGGGTCACACTTCGTGAAACTTATGCAAACTGATATATAACCTACACCGGGCAACCTTCCAAAAGTGATTTTTCCACTTTGAGGCTAACTCAGAAAATAATTCCTTCTGACGAACTACAACAGCCAACGACAAGAAGAACTCCAGCCTCTCCTTGCCTCTTATACTTTGACTACTACAGGGAGATTACTGTAAGGAGTATGACTACAATATGGAGTATACTGTAAGGAGCATTACTTCACGGAGCATTACTGCAGGGAGTATTACTGCAAGGAGCATTACTACATGGAGTATTACTGCCAACCACTACATAACATCACAACAAAGGATTGTGTTTTCATCTGTTCGAGCCTCGACCTAACCTCAATACTCGCTCCTCGCAACCGTATTACGCCCCCCCCCTACACCCCCTACAACCGCCACGCTCGATTACGTAACAGAAAAAGAGCATTTCCTACGATCACGAACTAACCTACTTACTTACCCCCCAATCGTCTGTCGTGAATCTATCTGCCTTGTCTGTCTCTTGCACCTGGCCAAGAAAGTGGGCCACTCTGCGCCGGCGCGGGAACAAAGACGCGATAATATATCGATCACGTGATCGATAGATCGATCGTGCGAGACGGAACATATCACGTGAGTGGGTGTGAGTGAGAGAGAGGAGCCAGACCCACATTTCTTGCTTCATTCATCATCCGAGTGCTATTATGTAAACTGTTGTGTCTTTTCTTAAACAAATATTTTGAAGTTACTATAGGAAAACCCTTTCAGTAAGGCCTGCCGATAATGTGTCTCGAACCTCGTGGTGTCGGAGGAAGGGGATCCCCGCATCCCCCTTCCTCAGGCGCTCGTCGTATCACTCTTTGTTATCAACAACAATGGCGTGTTTTTACTCTTGTAATTTAATCAACAAAGAATACGCGCAAAAAAATTAATCAAAACAAACTCTCTGAATAGAAACATTAAACTCTGTAAGTTTTAATAAGTTTGTAGCCTTTGTCTTTCACATTTTGTCTTACGCGTTGCCCTAGGCTGACTGAGTTGAAGACCACGTCAAGTCAAGAAGGCCACCACGGAATAGGACACATCAGTTGGCACTAGCTCTGCCAAGAAGCATCCGACGCATACGAAACTTCTGCAAATATGATAGTAAAGCATGTATGGAATGACAGCCATACAGTGGTAGACTTTCAAAATTTGGTCTTAATCAGTCAGAAATAATCACGAATATAGTCAATTTTGAACCGTAGAGCCCCATATTTCCACTTTCGTGACATATGTTCAAAATTTCAGACTCCTGTGGTTTCAGTCAGCCGAGTGAACAGCAATTTGATCCAAGCGCAAGTCCTATAAAACTCTCTTAAACTCAAACAAAACCCTTACTTTTGTTCAGGGCGTGAATGTCGAACATCCTCTGCAGAGCACCCATCTCACTGCTCGGCCGTTTCACTGAGAAAGATGACATTTACAACCCTAGTTAGTTGAGGTGATCCAAGTTTACAACCCTCTACACAGAGATCTGGAAATTGGTCTCTCATTGTGCAGTCTCTGCAGAGGATGATTGATATGTAAGACCTGAACCAAAGTGAGGACTTTCTTGAGTTTATGTATTGATGCCAGTACGTGTATCTCTCATGCTAATGCGATGATGCATTCGCTAGTCCAGAATCCACTTCTTGCAGGCTAGGCGGTCCACCTCTCTCTCTCTCTCTCTCTCTCTCTCTCTCTCTCTCTCTCTCTCTCTCTCTGTACCGTTGCTCTGGCTGCCCACACCTTGAGGTCAGGGGTCAGGGCGGTCGTGGGACGCTGACCATTCATCCAGGAAGGCTCACAGTCACAGGGGGCGCCTTGTGCAAGTTTAGACGCCATCTTATAAAAACACTTAAGAAAATCCATATCCATACCCCAAGATGGAGCGTAGGAGCACAGATAATTAGACTACACCCGTGGAAGTTTTATTAAACAAGCAAAAATGTATTTTAAAGCGACTTATTTCTGCGGTTTTTCGTGTAGAACAAAGAAACAGTATTGTGTGAATAAGTAATACTTGTCATACAGCAAGTATTTGCGCACATCGGTTGTGAGGAATTAATTAATACACATTAAATTTATTTATTATATTTGACGATTATTCGTTAGGTAAATACCATTAATCTCACGTAAATATTTAAAAAATAACGCTTGTTTATACCTACAGTTTTAGTACCTAAGGCAGCCGCGAGTGGGCGTTTTAGCACTAGCTCCGACCAGGACTCACTTCCTGTTAGAATGGGTGGGCGTCGACACTAGAAACTAGATTCATGGTCACTTTTAATTTACTCTAGTATGGAATTAGAATCTATTACTTAATACTTCATTAACAGAAAAATGTTAAACTAATTTCGATTCAACCATTTACTGTCATGCCATTGTAAAATTCAAAAGTTAAGTTTTTCGTAGTAATGTCCGTGTTAGGGTACACTTCAGTTTTATGTTACCCAGGTAACCAGGTAATTAGGTGGTCTGGCTGTAGAATGTCCACCAGTAAATATAGGGATAACCTTGCAAGCCCTTCATGAGGACGGCCGGGTCTGGTGACGAACCCACCACGCCCGGGCCCCGAGCCAAGAACCCCGGGTGTCCTGGGTTCGAGCCCCGGTCTCATTGCGATGCTCATCTACATAACGTGATCTAGAAAGATGTTGTATCTAGGTTGACTATCAGTGTTAGGTGGGCGGTGTTTCCCAGGACCATTCGGCTTTCTTTGCATGGCCAATATAAATAAATAAATTCGTATTTAGAGTCTACCCACTCAGTTATATAACTTATTTTCAGTGGGGGACAGTAAACTAAAGCGACCAGCCTACCCTGTAGGCCCGACGCAATCGACGAGTGAGCGATAATCAACCACAGATCAAACTTAATGGCGTTTTCCTTTGGCATGCACTCGGCGAGTGCAGAGATGTCATTGTTGTCAACCTCCACTGTCTTGAACAACTACAAAACTGAACAAATGAAAAGACAAGTGGCAATCCAGTGCGCACTAGGGCGTACTAGTGCGACCTGAGTGCGGCCAATGGAAACGCCTTACATTGCTCTTGTGCACCGACCTTTCATACAATGTGTTGATAGTAAAATAATCGGAGTAAACAAAAATAACATACTAAACTTGTATTGTTTATACTAATTCATATCTTCATTTATTCATACTAATAATAAAGGAAATTGCTTACCTGAATGCACGCATTGACATCCACAGAAAACACAACATACAATGTAAAAACAATAGAAAGATGTGGATTTACATAATATTAATTACATTGCTGGTAATACTTATAAGGTATGTTATATAATTTGTTCATTAATTTGCAACATCGGTTGGAAACGTATATGATGCACTTCCTGTTGCGCCAAGCTAAAGTAAGTCTTGCTGTTCGGTGCGAAGCTTGGTAGGCCTTGAGGCTCGGCGCACAGCTGCATCCTTCCTTGCACCGGGCTACTACTATGTCACCCGGTTACATGACATTACTGAGTTCGCTCGGTCAACCAGATACCGGGAACCCTGGTCGCCTGGGTTCGAGGCTTGTTGCCCTGGTCGCCTGGGTTCGAGGCTTGTTGCAGTACGCACAACTCTAGAACAATAGACGCTATTAGCAGAGTCGATAAAGAAGTTTCCCCTTTGGGGAGGTCCCCTTACTCCCAAGCAGAGTCGATAAAGAAGTTTCCCCGTTGGGGAGGTCCTCCAACTCCCTATACCGCCCTGGGTTAAATAAAAAGTCGGTTTTTGGCGTTTGGAATCTAACGTTCCGCGCGACATCTGTGTGACGATTGATGGAACTACTTCAATAAAACAACGTCACTTTTCTACTAGTAGTTAACAGTCGATGACGACAAATGGCGGAAACGTCAAAATATTAAATACGATCGAATGTTGGCGAATGTTTTGGAGTAAAGCAAACTATCTTTATTGATGAGGATATTTCTGATGGAGTAGACCTAAGCTTAGGACCTAGGCCGACAATATGTATTGTTCAAGATTTCGATTTGAATGCCAAGGGCGTACTCACGTCTGAAAACTGTATTGTGGCCTTGGGCCTAGGCTACACTTACGTCCGTTAGGCTTGAACAAGACATATCTCAAATTATTTCGCACGAAAATGTCAGTGACGCCTGCGCAACACTTTATAGTACAATAATAAATCAAAAGTAAATCGTTTTAAAAGACTAGGGCCCAGGGCTAATATGATTGAAATAAAATTGAAGTTTGACGTTTCGTCTGTTATTTGTTGATATCAGCGTCACTGCACATCGATCATCTACTGACCGTATTTAGCGTGCAGTGCTTTTATTAGTTTCATATTTAAGCCGCCCTCAGCGCGCAGAGCGTTAGATTCCGTTTTGACTTGGGAGTAAGGGGACCTCCCCAAAGGGGAAACTTCTTTATCGACTCTGCTCCCAAGTCAAAACGGAATCTAACGTCCTGCGCGCTGAGAGCGGCTCCAATGTGAAACTAATAAAAGCACTGCACGCTAAATACGGTCAGTAGATTATCGATGTGCAGTGACGCTGAAATCAACAAACAACAGACGAAACGTCAAACTTCAATTTTATTTCAATCATATTAGCCCTGGGCCCTAGTCTTTTAAAACGATTTACTTTTGATTTATTATTGTACTATAAAGTGTTGCGCAGGCGTCACTGACATTTTCGTGCGAAATAATTTGAGATATGCCTTGTTCAAGCCTAACGGACGTAAGTGTAGCCTAGGCCCAAGACCACAATACAGTTTTCAGACGTAAGTACGCCCTTGGCACTCAAATCGAAATCTTGAACAATACATATTGTCGGCCTAGCTCCTAAGCTTAGGTCTACTCCATCAGAAATATCCTCATTAATAAAGAGAGTTTGCTTTATGCCAAAACATTCGCCAACATTCGATCGTATTTAATATTTTGACGTTTCCGCCATTTGTCGTCATCGACTGTTAACTACTAGTAGAAAAGTGACGTACTTTTATTGAAGTAGTTCCATCAATCGTCACACAGAGTCGCGCGGAACGTTAGATTCCCAACGCCAAAAACCGACTTTTTATTTAACCCAGGGCGGTATAGGGAGTTGGAGGACCTCCCCAACGGGGAAACTTCTTTATCGACTCTGCTATTAGTGTGACGTCATTCCATCATGGCGCCCATGGCAACGCGTAGCAACGGCCAGTTTTGACTCCAAACACGATTTCGTTACCTTTAGAAACCAATGGGTAGGATTTTCGGCTACTCTCAAAGGAATCTTTAAACTTAAATACTTCTAGTATTTTTATAATCAAATTATATGTCTACTAATACCATGTCATACAAAGACTTATAATTTGTGTGTGTTTGTGATCAAGGTATTTGGTTACTGCAGGCGCCTAAGTTTGTTTGGAGTCAAGTTAGCTCGTTGCCAATGGCAACCAGTTGCGTGACGTCACCACTCATAGAATCTAGACGCCACTGTACTCCCTAGTACGGGCGGACTTGGTTCGCATCCCGGCGGGATAAAGCAGGGATTATTCAAATTGTTATTATTCCTATCACGTATCGTCTTGAATCTCACAATTTAATTTGTAGAGAAATGAAGCAAGCGACTCACTCACTCACACCTGAAAATATGTAAATATGGCCGCGAGTGTGAAATGGTCACGTGACGTGTGAAGGTCGCGCTCTAGATGTGGACACTCTTGGAACTAGGCCTTGAGCCTTGATCGACACAAGATACCACGTCCGTCCGTCCGTCTGGCTGGCTGGCTGGCTGGTCACGGATGTGGGCGGCGAGGGAGCATTACTGCAAGGAACATTACTGCAGGGAACATTACTGCAAGGAACATTACTGCAGGAGCATTACTGCAAGGAGCATTACTGCAACTGCAAGGAATATTACTGCATTACTGCAAGGACATTACTGCAACTGCAAGGAATATTACTGCAGGAGCATTACTGCAAGGAACATTACTGCAACTGCAAGGAATATTACTGCAACTGCAAGGAATATTACTGCAGGGAGCATTACTGCAAGGAACATTACTGCAGGAGCATTACTGCAAGGAGCATTACTGCAGGAGCATTACTGCAAGGAGCATTACTGCAGGGAGCATTACTGCAAGGAACATTACAAGGAGGTGGAACCCTCGGTTCTTGGGTGGAACCAAGGATGTATGGGTGGAACATTACTGCAGGGAGCATAACTTCACGGAGCATTACTGCAGCAAACATTACTGCAAGAAGCATGGCTGCTGCAAGTAGCATTACTGCAGGGAGCATTACTGCAGGGAGAATTCCACGGAGCATTATAGATCGTGACACTACTGAAAACCAATTGTTTTTAAAAGGTGTAAAATTAAGAAGATACCTTAGATTTTACAACTTTGTTATAGTGAACAGTCACAACCCTACCTCAGTGTAGGTCTATACGAAGTATGACTGGTCACCACATAGTCGGCTGGATCAGTGCAGTACTTGTGTACTACTAAGCTAGCCATGGTGCACGCATAAACAATTGTTAGGTGTGTACGTTACGTGCGGTGAAAGCGAAACTAGTAGACAAACACATGATAATTATTAATTGATTAATTAGTAAACAATATTTAATAGGTATTATGATAATAAACGCTAATGTAATTAGCCATGCGTTTCTAAGCAGCGTAACGGACTCGTTATTAGTCGTAGCTAACGAGGCGCTTGTGTAATTCACTGTCAGGAATAATTGGGCTAGTTTTGGAGATACCACCTTTCATTAAACACTTTCAACACTAGGTTTGTTATGTGGCAGAATTGAATGTTTTGCGAACAAACTGACACCACGGTATGACTTGTTCACACGGATCTTGTATTAATAATTGTGCTGAGTTTATGTGAGAACGTACAAAACTTAATTAATATCATTCATAATCTATTCAATCTAATCCATACAAATTACAAAGACAAACACAATTATTACAAGTGCATATTTTATGTTTCACACACAATGTAGCTCCTAATGGCAGTTCGTACCCCTATAATACACATTTTGGAGTCCTGGATATGTATTTGTTTGCAACATTTTACACCAATTGCCTTGGTTCTTACGCAGATCAAATTGACCTACCTTTAGTGAGTGATAGCATGTACACAAGCACAGTTGAAAACATGAAAATTCAAAAAATACTTATTTATATTTTTTGAACATACCGGTGGAAAGCTACGTTACATGTTTTTAGCGTGTAGTATTTATTCGCCTGGAGATTCTCCCTACACTCTTAAAGTATTTCCAGGAACATCTTACGCTAACTCACGATATGAGTTGAGGCGGCCACTGGCTCTGGCCGAACTGTCATTACCGTTCGACCATTGCGCAAGTCTTAAATCAAATTATTACAGTTTTCTTGGAAAACTCAATGTTTTAATGAATTCCTGCTTCGCGTAGGAGAAAAGGAATGTGTAGAATGCCGCCCGCAAGTGGATCACTGTTGGTTTGAGGTTATGTAACCGAGGTCCAGGCGGCTGTGCGCACGCGCACTAACTTCCGGTCACTGACGACGACATCTTGGACTGGAGCCAGAACGAAATTCCCGTAATTTCTTTCTTAAATTGTTGAATATTTAAAGATTTGTTGCGTTCCGTGTTGTGGAACTTGCAGAATGAGAGAGAAAGTGTTTGACTTTCACCCTAGGCCGGCCAACCAAGCGGGGGCGTACTGCGGCCTGGCTCAACGATAGCGCACTGGCTCACACTTCCGAGCTCGTCTTCTGTAGTGCCCCATATTGTCTATCGTTGTTGGCATCTCACAATTCAAGCCTTAACCTTTCTCTTTTTTTTCACTTCTGGTGGGAAAACTGCCCATTGCAATGCATGCCCCTCTTCAGGTGTCGTAACTAGGTATTTATAATTTTTAACAATTGTGTAGAGAATGTCCGAGCCCTGTTTAAGAAGACTCAATCCATCGGAAAAAAACACTTTTAATCACGATTCGTGGAGGGCTTCGAACAATTGTGTACTCCCGGATCCAAGTCTCAAACGTAACGCAGTAGCAATCATTATCGGGTTCTTCAGCCGAAACCCCTTTTTCCCTTTGCGGTAACATTTTTCTCTTTTGGGCCCAACTTTGGGCATGAAACTGTCAGCCCAAGATCTTTCGCTCTGCCCAGAGGACCCGTGTTGTTGTTGTTGGACTTCAAGCGAGTCATCGTTACTGTCCGAGAATACTGATGGACAAATACCAGTCATGTTAACTGTGCTGCCCCTAAAGGTAATACCACATTCTGGACTCTGAGGCAGCGAGCAGAATCTATGTTATGTCGTATTGCTCGGTGTGGAATCTAGAGAACAGTGTGACGTCATCCATCCTGGCCGCCGAGTATCGACTCTTGCATGATTTCGTTCCCACTTCAAACCAATGTGTACATTTGAAACTAGTCTCTCAAAGATGTCTTGAAAGATGCGCAATCGCGTATTTCTTTTTTATTTATGAGTTGTAACACTTCAACGTGGGGAAAATAACATAAGATTAAAAGATTTCCCCTATAGTAAAAATTTCAGTTGATCTTTTTATATTTGGAACGTCATAGGGTCATTACCAACGGGCAGTCAATTTACATGGCAAATAATATCAGTTTGTATTAATTGACCATCAGTTGGGTGCAAACTGTGCAAACCAACTGGTCATGCCAATTGGAAATAAACTAGCACCGACAAACAAACAGGCAGTACCAATAATTGGTACACCTTTGTTGAAATTAGCAGTCTTCAACTGAGACAAGTTGACTTGATTGGAAGCAACTGAGCCGACGTTCACACCCCGACTTTGTAGGAATTAGGGCACGATGTTGATTGATCTTGAGACCTCGCGTGACCTGCAAACCGATCTAGCCCACCATGTGGATCAGACTGCACGTGCAACAGTAGGCGGAGTAGAAGAGTATTGTTTTCTTGCTCAACGCTGATCCTAGCAGCCGTGTTTCACGCCCGACCTGAGCCACACACCTCCAGCTTGCACAACACGTTGCTACACGTCTCATTTGGTAAATAGATATCAAACTTGAACGAACGTGAGGTATGATGTAGAAGAATGTCATACTTGTTCAAATCCGTTACAAGTAGGACTTTTGAACCGTTGTTCATTATTTGTTAGCGTACTTTCCATCGTGACCGTGTACATAACTTTTTTCGAGGCAAAGGTAAAATATGCAAATAAATAATACAGTCTATATTTATCCTCAATATAGTTAGCCAGACAAAGGCTACACTTCAGAATCATCCCCCTGGTCACTGCATGGGCGCAATAATATATAAATTCTAAAGTTTTTGCCAAGTCAAGAACGTCAGCGCCGATCTGTTATCAGCTCATAGAAAGTCCTTACTTTGGTTCAGGCCATCGATGTAAATCATTGTTAATCCTCTGCAAAACGCCAGCACAATGAGAGACCAATTTCACGATCTCTTTGTAGAAGGTTGTACTTGTAAACGTAGATTATCTTAACAAATTAGGGTTGTAAATGTCATCCTTCTCAATGAAACGGCCGAGCAGTGAGTAGGGTGCTCTGCAGAGGGTATAGTGATTGATATCTACAATATAAGAACTTTCTGCGAGACCATACTGGCGGTGGCCTTCTTGATTTGACAAAAAAGTTGACAAAGCTACCACCCAAAAAACGAAACGGAATTCTCCTTGAACCAATATCCTGATAGAGACGATTAGTGCCGATTTAAAAACAGCTGATTATTATGACGGCGATGATTATGATAAGCAAGCCGGCTAAAATGAAATTCCATTTCCTTACTACAAGAATTGTAGTAGGTAGTAAGAGTAAGTAAGAATTGTCGAATAGATAGGAGATTATAATGTTTTACCTAACGATCGCCCCCCCCCCCCCTCTTTACAGACGATTGTTCATTGAAACTTCAAATGTACTTCAACATCATACAGTGCTGAATTAATGATCTAAAAAAAGTTCTGTAACTCATCTTAATTACTTTTCACAAGGTTGCTTCTCATGTAGCAGAAGATTGACAAGCGCCTGTCAATCTTTCCTCACATCTTCGCTCTATTCTTCTCAGGCTGCTGGAGATTGCGAATCCTTGGACCTTCGACTCGGCCTAATATAAGCGATGGGCGGTAAAAACAAACAATTTAGAGGCACTCAAACGCTCAAGGTCACCCAAGATATCGTTCTAATAATCGCAGCCTATGAGAATGCAATCTTACTGACCATGAACATGAGGTTTTTATGTCACTTTCATCGCGCAATTCTCGAACATGCATTTGCATAAGTATTGAGTGTTGTTATCTTACCTCGATCTTAATGGGACTCATGATAAGGTGGGTGGGAGTAGGATATAGTACCTGCAGCTATGAGTAGGACCTAGGCAGGACGTGGATCTAGGCGAGGGAGTTTCTATGCTAAGGCGAAGAATGCAAATAAGTTTAGTTATTCAGTTGTTACATTCATTTATAAAAACCACAAAAAACAACACATCTAAATAAAATTTAAAACGTACAACTTTGGAGACTTGAATGCGGGGGAGAACGAAATACTACAAGACTGCATAGCCAAGATTCACTAATCAAAAGTGTCTCTCCGAATCACGGAAAATTGCTTTTCTATTAATGAAGCAATTTTGATATCTTTGCAATCTGAAGATTTGCCTTGATGTGTAAGATATATTCTGCTAATATATTAGGCTTATATAGTCAAACAATGCAATACAATGCAAAAGTTTTATTTCTATGGCACAATATTATGATACAACAACAGTTAGCAAACATCAACTAGTTTTGTTTTCCTTGGGAATCAATTTGCTCTGTAACCAAACTCAAAACAGGAAGATTTCCACATCTCAAAGCTCAGTCTCGACGCGAGATCTCGTCTCTATCCCTCGTGATTGGCCGAGCAGGATAATGATTGCAGTTCGATACCGCGTCGCGAAGTGATTGTAGTTCGCCTTCCAGCCCGACCGGCTGATCCGATCCGATGTCTTTATGCAACAACCTCTCACATCTAGAACAATGGGTAGCAGCATTAATAATTATCGGCGTCGTTTTAAAACTGGAATAGTATTTGATACGGCTCCACCCAACCGCCCGAACTGTGGAAACAATGAAGTTATGATGTAAGGAAGGTGATCTTGAGACGATGTGGGGTAGGACTGACTGCCCTTGCACTGACGCCACTTGGAATGTTGTGTTGACTGTGGCAAGAATAACTTTAGTTTCTTCAAGACAAAGGAGATTTAATTCGAATGCAGTTGTCGTATGATCCCTGCCCCCCATCAGTTGACCAGCTTCGGTTCTCAACTCGATCCCATGCTGTGTGGACACGCACAAATCACAGCAGTGGGTTGACCGCCTGTCTCTCTCCATGACCAAAACTATAGTTTTTGTAAATTGAAGAATGTCGCCACCAATCATATGTTAACTCCAGGAATGTCCTTACTTTTGTTGAAGCCATAAATGGTAATGATATCCCCTGCAGAGTGCTCACCATGAGAGACCAATTTTCCGATCTCTTTTTAGAGGGTTGTAATCGTCGATCATCTCCTATTAGGGTTGTAAAGTTTATCCTTCTCAGTGAAACGGCCGAGCAGTGAGTAGGGTGCGAGGTGAGCGCTCTGAAGAGGATATGATTGACATTTATGATCTGATCAAAAGTAAGGATTTTCTTTAAGTTTAAACAATATGTTGGCAGCTGCCTTCTTGATTTTAGAAAAAGTGTAGATCATCGTATTACTTGAATCTCGATTGCGGATAGGTGGGCTATGTCTTGGAGTTGGACATGACATGGAAAAGCACTGAGCTAGCTCTGAACTACACCCAACAAAGAGTGTTACACTAGATTACACCGAGGAGTCACGTACCGGTCATACAAGTGTGTGCTAGCGAGAGTAACAGGCTAAACAATGATATCTTGTGAATCACTCATCTGAGACCGTGTGGGGAGTTGCGACACTAGATTCAAGGGACTGCGCACTAAGGCGGGTTGTGTCGATCATGATCTACAGGTGGCTTCCATGTAAGAGTCGACACCGACGGGTCCTGGGCTCGAGACCCGGGCGGAGTTATTTCAGATCCAGAAAGCAAGGACATGCGAAGTCACGTCCTCCTAGTAGTATTCTTCGGCAGTACTCTTCTTCTTCTTCTTCTTCTTCTTCTTCTTCTTCTTCTTCTTCTTCTTCTTATTTTTTATTTAACAAATATAATACCAAAATTCAAATTTACAAAATTAACAAAATGTTAAATTTTCAAATTCAACAAATTCACCAAATCATTAAATTTTCAAATTAACCAAATTTAAAAAATTAACAATAATTTCACTAAATTCACAAAATTACCAAATTACAAAATATACAAAATTACAAAACTTACCAAATCTACAATCATATAATAGAAAATTTTATTTTTTCAAAAATAAGGCAGCTATCTTTAAATTATTTTACATGTTTTGCATTTGTAATTTCTTATGAGCACAGGGTATCAATGCCAGAGGCAGCTTTGCCCCTTTGAATGTACTCTTCCCATTAATTTGTGATCTTTACTGTCTACATTGAACAAGTGATGCTCCTGTCCATACAGCGCATGCGCCAACATGGCTTGTAGCTAGCTCTGAGTCTGACCCACCTAGTGGTTCTATGGATACCGGCCACAAGGACGCGTGGACTTATATGGTGTGAGACCAGTTGCTGCTCGACTCACTGGCACCGTGCTGTGTGTGTGTGTGCTAACTGGTTACCTATTCGCTCCAAGTTCTAAGCCATTGTATTCAGACTTTTGGATAAGCTCCGATCAACCAGGTTTTAACACAGGATGAAGAGGTTTATTCTGGAACTCTTAAGCTCTCCTGGTTGCCCAATGGGGTTTGCACAAGTGTGTCAAGTTAGAATGTGTGTCTTTGTTAATCCTTTTTAAATATTCCTTTTTTTATTAGCTGCCTGTAAATAGACCACCAAAGACGTTTTTTTGGTTAAGTCCAAAGCTAAAACAACCTCTCAAAATTCAATTTTTTGGATGAGCGTAGCGAGCGTAGCGAGCGAAGCGAAGATTCCATTTCACTACACTGGAGAAAAAAATCCGGAATGTTTTTTTTTTTTTCTTTTTTTTTTTTTTTTTTTGTATTTTTGTGTGTTTGTTAACACGATTCCGGCTAAACCGATACTCCGATTGCGATGAAATTTTATGGAGGCCTTCGAAATCTCTGAACTTAGAACTGCCACGTTTTTGAGCGCAATCGGGAAATTTTTTCTCGTAAAAAACGCAATTTTACGATTTTTTTCGATTTTTAAAAAATTTCTTCGACTTATAACACCTACATGCTTTATCCGATTGTAATGATTTTTTCACAGAACCTTAATTTTATGAATTAAGATATTCGTGTGAAATTTGAGCATAATCGAAAAATTATTTCTCATGAAAATCGTAATTTTACGGGTTTTTTCTTTTTTAAAACAATTCTTTGACTTATAACACCTACATGCTTTATCCTATTGTAATGATTTTTTTACAGAACCTTCATTTCATGAATTAATATATTCGTGTTAAATTTGAGCGCAATCGAATAATTATTTCTTATGAAAATTGCAATTTTACGATTTTTTTCTTTTTTAAAAATTACGATTATTTAAAAAATTAAGTTAATTTTTTATTTAATTTTGTTTAATTAAAAAAATTGAGTTTATTTTTTATTTAATTTAATTTAATTAAAAAAAATCTTCGACTAAGTAATGAATTTTTCACAGAACAACAGAAAATCCGCGTAACACATGGCAGCTCAATGCACCATATACGCTCATCCAACAACGCGGCGGGACTTAAGCGTTTTCCTAGTTTAGTTTCATAATGGAGGTCGTAAATCCTTCTCAAAGCAGTGACTACAGTGCTCTGCACAGGGCATAATTTAATATTTGACATTAAGGCCTGAACAAAAGTAAAGACTTTCTTTGAGTTTACATATTGGATATTGACTGTGGCCTTCTTGGTTTCACGTGGGCCTTGGTACAAATTTAACAAAAGGGTTTGGAAAGTGGTCGGTACCTCGTATATAGTTTGGCCACACATTGCTCACTACACTACCACGTATTTTATAGGTATTGCTCGAGTGAGGGTTTCTCAATCGTACCGAGCAAGTAAACAGTCTGCATGGCCTAGTTACAGCATCTTATAGACTCACGACTGAGATGCATCTCACGGCAGAATGCACTCTCGCTGCAACTTTAGAAGGGGATTCTACCTCAAAGGTCACAGTGCATTTCCGTTTCCTAAGAAGAGACTTCGTTACCTTCGAACTTAATAATATATTGATTATAAACACTGCACCGTAGTAGAAGTTGAGGCATTTTTGTTCTTTCCATATTCAATATAAACAATTTACTACATTACATAATAAAATAAATACATAAATTCATATTTAGAGTCTACCCACTCAGTCATATAACTGATTTTTCAGTGGGTGACAGTAAACCAAAGAGACCAAGCAAATCTGTAGGACCAGACGCAATCGACGAGTCGATACAACCAAAGATCGATATTTTGTATTAGGAAATATAGCAATTAATCAGTGATATGGACAGTGCGAACACCCGTGGATCAACGCCAGAATCAACAAGACCGATTCAGAACAACTTTGAATTTATCATGTCTCGTAACTAGGACGGCTCCAAAGTCACCGTTTAAAAATACCTAAGACAAGAACTGATGCACTTAGTCAAAATCAGAAGTTAAAAACTTCTGCCTATAGCGGAAATCGAACCCTGGACCTTCTGCATTGGAAGCAGCTAGGCTAAATTTTTTTTGTTATCAAAGTGGGAAGTTATCAATTAATTTATGTAATCACTTATCATAAGAAAATGAATACCATTCATTCATACAACATACTTGTATATACGTAGAATCGTATTTCTTTACGGTATTCCGTGGCCGCGTTCCTAAACTGAAACTCCCCAGCTATAACTTGATGGTCGCGTGTGAGAACCTAAATTCTCTCGTTTATCTCAAGGCTCGTAAATACCGTAACGATTATGTAAATGTTTGAATTCTCGGATAATTCGTGTTATGTTGCTCGCATGAGATGATTTGCATGGGATCCGAGGAAGACCAGCTGACGCTCGATCACATGATCTGATTTCACCGCCATCTAGATGTTCAACATTCTCGAGCTCCGGGAGACAAATTATTACCAAGGCCGTGTCTATAGCTTATGTGTATCGTTGATGATGGCTTGCGCAGCCTTGCACCATTCGATTGGAAGTTGGAACGCTGTTAGAATAGAATGTGAGTGGAGGAGAGCGTCGAAAACAAAGTTTGCTTTCGAACATTGATGCGTCGAACTTCCATCTTGTCAATGGTATCCGAGGCCAAAAAATAAGAGTCAACTATACCTCTTTGAAGCTTTTTTGGGAACTTTTCCAGCTTCCAGTTGTCATCCGATTGATATGAAATTTTGCGTACTGTCAAACAAGGATATTGTTCACTCTCGTATAGAAAAAAATATTGAACATTATTGCGCATTACGCACAAATACATTCCGAAATTTACCAATTTTGGTGACTACAAAAATCCGAAAACCTAAAAATCAAGGAAATTTATTTAGATTTTGTAATATGCCTCTATAGAAGACTGTATGACCATAACATGTGCAACAATCTGATAAAAACTGGCTTCTGGTAGAGTTCCAGAAAAAATGCCTACACTATTTTCAAATTTCCTGAGGTCAACCCTTACTTTTTCGACACTAAATTATCATGAATATCTAATAGCAAACAAATTTAAAGCCTTGACGCGCACACGCATACAGTTTCGCGTCGTGGTTCACATTAGCTGGCTTTGCGAAACATTGACAGGTTCTCGCGGGCGGTTAGTGAGGTAGCTCTTTTAATATTGTTTCGATTGTGTATGCTATGTATGGTGTGTATGGAACATTGTCAGGTTCCCGCAGTGGCGGCTCGTCAGATGAGGTAGTGAGGTCGTGGGATTGTGTTATGCCATGTATAGTGTGTATAGAATATGTATCCTGACGCCAGCTCCTCCTTGTTACAGGGGCAAGTACGCCGCGGTGCGACGTTGCCGTCACCGGACGTCCGGTCAGCAGTTTGCCGCCAAGTTTCTCAAGAAGCACCGCCGCTCTGCCGACCTCAGGCCGGAGATTCTCCACGAGGTCGCCATCTTGGACGCGTGCGCGGGGTCACCGAGGATAGTGAGGCTGCAACAGGTGTTCGAGTCGCAGCACGAGATGGTCCTACTGCTCGAGCTGTGAGTACACTGTACAAGTCCTCGCTCTAATAGATAGCGAACAATTCAGTTTTCTTTGAGCAACTTCAATCGATAGCAAGGGATGTGCGAACGTTTGAGTTCGAGTAAAAAAAATGTTTGAAGTTCGAAAAAAACACTTTTTTTTAAAATTTGTAGTGGAAGAGGGTACCCATTATTTAACTTGTCAAAAAATGGTTCTCATCAGTTTACAGGTACAAATTTAAAAACAAAAAAATGGATGGTAGAGTTGCCAGTCCAGAAATCACATACTTTCTTGGTGGAGGTGCCGGTCCAGACTTATCACTATTTTACCTATTATAATCGTTTTTGTGAAGTTCGAAGTTCGACGTTTGATTTTTAAATCTATGAAAGTTCGAGTTTGAGCTCGAAGTAAAAATAGTGGGTTCGCACAACTAAATAAGCATAACAAATTGATTGACAAACAAATTTTTGCATTCTGTCTCAAAGTGAAATTGATAATCGAACAAAATGAACAGGTCAAATTTGATTTACGAATTCAACTGATGTAAAATTGTAACATTCCACCAATACTTGTCTATTAAACGATACTTATTACAGGATCTGACGAAATGACAAGCAACATATTTCTGGAATTCCCTTTTCTTGTCAAAAATCTTTATAACTCCACAAGCACATCCATAAAATCAAAAAGGGGACAAGCCCCCGGGCTCCATTTTAATGTTCATCACTGTCAGTCACAACGTTAAAATGCAAAATTACTTCTCTTATGATTCCAATTAACCAAATTTACCTCCTAGAAAATGCGGTTTTCAATCTGGAAAACTAGGAAAAGTCAGAGAATGTTGTAACCAAAAATAAACAGAAATCAGCATCCATCTTTCTAGGACTGTGGGTGATGTGATGCAAGACAGGGTCCACTAGATACTTATGCTGAGCTGCTGTACTGTTAGGTATCTAGTGGACCCTGATGCAAGAGCCATACTCAGTGTTTGACTCCCACTTACTGTTGTCAACAGGAGATTTCTTCTGCTTACTTTCTTCGTGGTATTATCACCATCATACGTAAGGAAGGAGGGGTTTACTGAAACTCTCGTTTTCCGACGATTTCTCGCAAAACCACCGAACGAACGTCTTAATCGTCGTTAAATGTTGTGATTTACACTCGTCTATTGTTCTGTGGGAATGTTGTGGTTGGTTTCCACTTTTACTGCAAGAGTGAAACAATTATCTCACACATCGTCTCGGACGCTAATGAGATTCTCTGAGCCCTGGGAGCCGCCGAGCCGAGAGGGTCAGGATTAAGGCCCTCGCCTCCTCTGCGTCCGATGCGATACAACAACCAGCACACTTCCGATAGGGGTGACTCGACTTCCGGAGGTCGTGGGTTCGAAGCCCGCCGCCGGAAGCCCTGATATAAAGATGTCGAGGTTATATTTAGAACCAGCTTGGACTCTGTGAAAGAGAAGCATTCCTTAGTTACATGAAGAAGGCCAAGCTGTCTCTGGGTGGTTACCTATGGTGTACATTCTACACAGTGAGGATTCAAATCGTCTGGCTACTCACTCGTTTCAAGAACCTATATTCTGTTGGGATCAATCAATCAATCAATCAAAATCTTTATTTTATTGTTACATCAAACATAATAAATGGATAATACATACATATTAAATGGAGAATGAAAGAACGAAAATGGTCAGTCTTCCACTTAACCATTGTGTGGTCATTTTTTTTTTTTTTTAAATTTACTATGAGCCTCTCCCAGTAGCGTAGCTAGGAATTCCAAGGCCTGGGTGCAAGACTGCTCGATGGGCTTAGTTGTCCCCTTGGCCCACCCCCCTCTTGCCGTGGGTCCCCTTGAGGGCCCAGGACCCCGGGTGCTGCCCCCCCTTTTCCTACGCCCCCGGTCTCTCCGCAGGAAGGTTTAGGCACCCCAGTAAGTTGTACTCCCCCCTCATCACCCACCCCAAACATACCCCGATACCTCACCACCAACGGACGATTCCAACTCTTGGCCTCGCCCACTCTTCTGTAAGTTATCCCATCATCTTCTGGACGCACAACAAGGTATAGAAACCCACTCTTGGATGTGTTCCAAGCACCTACATCGCGGTCATACAAACTTCATCTGCTATACAGTGTATAACAGCACTTAGGCTCGAACCAGCTGCTCGGGACTTAACACTGGGACGGGGGGTCGTGTAAGCGTCCATCACTCAACACTCAGGACTCCTGGGAGACTTAAGGAGGACGCCACTCAAATCTCAGGCCAGGACTGAACTGGAAGAGTGACTATAGTAAGGGGTAGTTACCGTTGTACCAGATGGCTCTTGGGGTGCATTCTGTGTAGCGGGGACCAGGGGCGTATCAAACAAGAGGAGGTGGAATATGGACGGTTCTTGCTGATCTGTGCAATAAAGGTAGACTCTTGCTAAGTTGGAAGGCCGTCTGGTCGATACCAGTCATCAGCAGTCATTGTCCAGGTTTTACTCGGTCGTAAGGCGATTGTTGGATCGAGTCCTATAAAGTAGCCAGTAGATAATATACTCTCCAGAATATCAATACACCCTTTTAGTGGTATAACCTTTCTTTGAAAACCTTGTATGATCTCTTCCCTCCTGGCTAAGATGATACTAATTGTTTGTCTCTGTTCACAGCGCCCCTGGTGGCTAAGATGATACTAATTGTTTGTCTCTGTTCACAGCGCACCTGGTGGCTAAGATGATACTAATTGTTTGTCTCTGTTCACAGCGCCCCTGGTGGCGAGCTGCAGATGCTACTGGACAACGATGAGGTCCCTGAGGAAATCCAAGTCAAGAAACTGATGAGACAGATTCTTGACGGACTGATCTTCCTGCATTCCATCAACGTTGCCCACTTGGACCTCAAGGTATGTGTGTTCACATTCATTACTCCATGATTAGGGCAATGGTCAAACTAATCTCCCAGCAGAGTGCAGAACGATCGACATTTGGTCACCGCTTGTGTAAGTTCCGCTGGAACCACAATGTAAAGAGTCCTGTGACCAAACCCCGATCATGCGAACCTGGCGGAGAATCCGGGCGACCCAGCTTGGCATTGCCTTCAAATCTAGAAGGTTCTGCCAATATGTATAATTTACTCTAAGAAAGTCGTTAGTTTTGTTAAAAAGTCCAAAATGGACTATGTTCGTGATTTTTTCTGGCTGATCAAGACAAATGTTCGAAAATCTACGACTGTAGGGCTATCCATGTATGCTTTATTGACAACTTTGCAAAGTTTAATATACGATGGATGCTTCTTGGTCGAGGAAACAGCTATTTGCTAACTGTCAAATGTGTCATATTCCTTACTCCGTCACGGTCAATTCAATATATGATAATAGTTAGTTCATGTAAACGACTCTAGATGCGACCTAGCATCGAGAACCGCCCACCAAAAATCTGTACATGGATTTAGTAAACAAATTTAAAAGTTGCATCTAGTGAATTCGACTTCCCATCAAAAAATACATTTCACGAATTGCCTCGTATTGGCATCGTTAGTCTCCCAGGGCGCCGATGAACGGTACCCTCCATTGTTCTCCCGGTCGTGCTCTGGGGTCGTGCGCGGTCGTGCCCGGTCGTGTCCCGGTGTCAGCCAGACCTCGACAGCTGAATGGGTCTGATTCATTTGCATCTCGCGGTCACGAATCTGCGGGTATTTATCCAGATATTTACATGATCGCAGATATTGAAATCGGCTCGTGACGTGTGTGTCGTTGATTGTTCGTTAGCTCGTGTGTCGTTAGTTCTTTATGATCGAGGTCTTTGACATCCGACGAGATCTCGTGAACAACGAGACTCTGATCTCGTAAGTCGCGAGATATCGTGTAACACGAGAAGGAGTGAACATGGACACGTTCCACATTGATTAGAGCCACACATCAATGATCTCGCACTTTATAAAAACAAAATGAGTTTCGAACTAATTTTGTTTGTTTTTAAACATCTTACTACGTCACAACGTCGTCAAACATTAACCGGACTGTTGGCCGAGCTCGAGAAAACCAACTTTTTACGCAAAACTCAGACGTTTGGTCTGGATTATTGGTAAACTCTAGCGTTTTTCCCATCGGGTTGTGGTTTGCACCAAAATGTTGAGTAAGAAAGAATGTATGATTTGTGCTGTCAGAGCATATTTTCCAATAATGTCTCACTTAGGTTAGTAACTGACCGTAAATCCACCATATAGGTAATTTGAGATAATTTCACAAGCTTGCGTAGGGGAAAACACTTTTGAAGGGAAATGTTAAAATGTGCTCTGATAGCGACATGCGCTCATCCCTATTTTTTGGGGTGAAAATTAAGGGGTTGGAAAGTGGTCCAGACACTATGAGATATTAGCTGGGTTTGCCGATCAAGCGAATTTTTAATTTGACATTTAACGTTGAAAAAAAGTTGTCTCGAGCTTAAAAAACCGGCTCTTAAACATGTTCTACATTGAATCTGAACAAACTGAATTGACAAACCGTCCCTCCATTAGCGATTTCTTTTAGGTGGCCTATTTGTTCGTACATATATCTATCTGATTCTTCTTGAAAACTAACCAGGTATCCTTCAAATTCTGCTGGTGACTTTTTAGTTATTTCTTGCTCCTTGTTTGGTTCAGTTCTCTATTGCTAGACCCTCCTATCGTCGTCTCCTGTGTAGCTTAGACTTGTCCATCACCTGGACAAGTCTACACGGTCGGGCTATATCATACCTGGCTGTGCAGGCGCCAGAGCAACAAGTCCACGCCTCGTGTGACTGCAACAAGATGTCCCCTTGTCGCGTGCTACAACTGTCATAACTTGGACCCCTCGACTTGTTACAAAACCTGGTCGAGGTCGCTGCCCTCGAGTATCAAGTACTGCAATGTTGACCCTCACCCACGTCCAAGACTAACTATCTGCTGTGATCTTTATGGACCAAAGCCAAATATAGGATTGTTATAGGAACGAGATTGGTCGCATCTAGTTTTTACCAAAGATATGTAGTAGATTGATTAATCATAGATTTGTCAGTAATGCATTGAGGAACTCCAAACCTAGGATACACTTTGTTCTCCAAACATGAATGGTAAAGACGAGGGTGAAGAACTAAACTACATTCCTTATGCTGGGTTTGAAGCCCCGCACTTGCAGTCTACACTTCCGACATGAAGTCTATACTTCCTATAGGTAAACTGAACAGTTGTTATACATACAACCTTTGGTAGAGCTCGCAGAGTGTTGAAAGAGAACTTATTATGAGATAGTTTGTTTTATAAAGACTTAGAAAATATCCCTTCTAAAGTTTAGTTTGCTGACATATAAGGCACGATGAACCTCGTCTTTTCCACATGTCCTTGTCGACGTTGTGTCAAGTCGTGAGTCCTCTCCACTATCGAGTATCGATATCAGACAAGCGATTGTGTTTAGTGGCGCCATCCATCTTGTTTACCTATACTTGTTGTCCACGTTGTGTGTGTGTGTGTGTGTGAGTGAGAGAGAGAGAGAGAGAGACACGAAGGTTCCCACCGCCCTCGCTACACAAACAAGCTTTATTGTTCTTTCACTTTTCTGCTAATAATAGAGATTCCTAAACTATCACTAAACACTGAGGACGTTGATCTCGGGAATACTTTTCCAATAGATTCCAACAGGGCAAGGAACTCGAGAGAGTATTTATAGAACTAGGCGCCACAATACTATCTGCTTAGAGTATCATTGTTGGTGAAAGAATGAGTTTCGGTTATTTTTTATTTGTTTGTATTCCACGTAAAAACACTTTGAAACTGGACTGTTCATAACTTGTATGGCTCATCAATTGATTTTTTTTTTTTTTTTTAAAGAAAGGTACGGTTGAATTAGATCAAAATTATATAGATGTACATAAAACTGTGCAGTGTGCATCGTTTTTCAGACATTGATGTGGACACTGGACAGCCCTACAGTGTAGTAGATTGTGAATATTGTTTGTTAATCATGAAGAAATGGTAATTTTTAGACTTTAAAAATTCCCAAATCCAAGATAATCCGTTTAACGTTCTTCATTTATTTTAATTTGTAACTGTAGAGCCCTTCGTTTTCACTTCCGTAACAACCTGCTAAATATTTTGAACCCGAGCGAACCAAAATATGCCCAAAATGTGTGTAGCATTTATTTTAACTCGTTTTCGTTGTCGTGGACATAATCTTAATCTTAATCTTACTGTACCTGGCTCGTCTCGATGATCCTGGCTGCACGAACGGAAACAGAAAAACAAACACAATAGCTAATGATAGGTTAGCTCAAGACACGGCTGATGTAGCCGAACTATTCGGTAACAGTTAGGTACGGGTGAGTCAGTCCATGGCTCTGTGACCTAACTGTGCTCCAACCTCAGTTGCCGTTGTGTTGGTGCCCCTGGGGACGCGTGCAGCCTGCCCGGCCAGACAGACAAACGTTGTGTTGGTGCCCCTGGGGACGCGGTGCAGCCCTTAGACCATATAGAGGGTAGACAGAGCGCGCGCGTATACCTGCCGTTGCAGCGGTTGAAGCCGAGCTGAGAACAAAGAGAGTGAGAGAGAGGGAGCGATTCTCGGAAGCCGGTCTGGGCAAGAAGCGCGTAGTGCCATTTAAACATACAGTAATTTCGCGTACTAGAAGTAGTGAATCTCTAATACTTTCGAGAATGTGATGTTTAAAACAATGCATTATGCATATTTATTTGTTGGGACACCACGTCAAATAAGTTTATAATTTATTTTATCCTTATTCCGAAAGAAATTTAATTCTATGTGTTTGTCGGGAATATGCCACATTTAAACACCATCGAACCCCAACATCACAAAACCCCATGTCTACTACATGTTTTGATTTACGGGAAATATTATTGTTTTAAGGTTTTTAGATTGTATATTTACCCATACTAAAATAGGCATTTTACTATAGGGATTGTATTTTTATTGTACTATGGCATTGCTAGATCGTATTTGTAAATTGGATTGAACATTGTTTTAGTATCATTTTTATGACATCTCAAACATGACAACCACTGCAATAGTGTGTGGTCACTGGTCACATTGGTTAATAAACATTTAACATTAATATTTTTCTGAAGAAGAAATCGAACAGGCCTACAAACAGGTAGTCTTAAAAATACAAAATCTATCGAAAACCCAAGATGACAATATGGAACCCTTTACAAATGGGGTGACGAAGAATGGTTGAATGAATCAAGCAATATTAGAATGGAATGTTAACACTTAATATATTCGGTAAAGATGCAAATTGTAGGCCTATTATGCAAGTGATGTTGTTTGTTGAGGAAAATGATTGGGAGGGGAGTAGTCCCGTTCCCAAAATCACTCAGTTATAGTTTGGTTTTAGTAGGGCCTACAAATAATAGTTCTGTAAAGAACATGGCTCTGCACTTTTTGAAAAGATATTCAGTAAAAAGGTGCAAATTGTAGGCCTGCAAGTGAAGATGATTGTTAAGGAAAAGGTTTGGGAGGGGGGGGGGGGGGGGAGAGAGGATAGGTACTTTGGTTAGCCCCATTTCCAAAATCACTCTTGTTATTATTTGGATTTAGTAGAGCTTCAACAATAGCTCTGTATTCTGTAAAGAAAATGTGTCCGCACTTTTTGAAGGGATATTTGATAAAGGTGCACTTTCTTAAAAGGATTACATTATAATGATTATTATGATTTATGAAAAAAGTTGTGGGGATGATGTATGAATAATTATTATAACACAACAAACTCGAATAGTATTTATCAAATTTTCAAAAAGGCCTGCTACAGACATGCACAATATAATTCCATATCACTTTATTGAGGCCTAAGAGCAACATTTTGGATTTAGGCATGTTAAAAGTTCACAACATAACAATGCAAATGGATATGGAATGATATTTTGCATGTACAATAGTAAGCTGTTAAAAATGATAAGACAACAATCACTGCATAAATATTACATTTTTTATTACTTCTTATTCACATCATTAATATATCAAATGTATGACGGGAAATATACCTTAGTCATAATGTAACATTTCTCACCTTAATTTGAATATTCCTCATAAACAGTAGGATGTTCTTAAATTACAAATACCCTACCAGCATGTAACCACCAATCTAATGCACCAAATCACCTTCAAGAGCCATTAAATACCAGTAAAGTAAGGCATAAGCTCATGACAGGTCATGTGCTCTCTCAGGACTATGTTGACTTGAAATGCACATTGGTTGAAACAATAGGCTATATTAAAATAGAACATATACCAATTATCTAGGGCAATAGTGTACTACATTATAAAAAATGAATTGAGTAAAATGCTAACACGTGGAATCGAAAATCCACATTGTTTTCAGCTCTTGACGTACAGCCAAACGCAGCGCAAGAGTTTCACCATCTTCAATGTTTTGCCCAGATCTAGTTCTTGGAACTGGCCGCGGTCGGCTTCACCGAAAATTGCCGAGCTATCCGTCTACCCCCTATATGGTCTAAGGTGCAGCGCCCGGCCAGACAGACTAAAGTTGTGTTGGTGCCCCTGGGGACGCGTGCAGCCCGGGCAGACAGACAAAAGTTGTGTTGGTGCCCCTGGGGACGCGTGCAGCCTGCCCGGCCAGACAGACAAAAGTTGTGCACTCCATTGCACCCAGTTATATTTTATTTAAAACAACTTTACAATGATACATTTAAACATAATTTTATACTTATCTAATGCATTTATACATTTTTATAAAATTTTATACGTTTAGGCCTAAACATTATATATTTTGTCGAGACCGGTAGTCCTGACTGAAGATTTTCCCGAGGTTTTCCTCAGTCGACAATGCGAATGCAATGGATTCAGTCCTCTTAAACAGCTGTTAAACATCTCTCGGACATCCCTTGTATCCTCTTATATCCAATATACCTAGTATCACCTCATTGGCATGCAGGTTACGAGAGATTTAAATTTATTTTATACAACATCTAGAGATGTGCAAAAATGTTTTTTTAGTTTGTAAGTTCTCGCCTTAAAAATGAAAATTCGCGATGTTTCGTTATTAAAAAAAAAAAATGATAATCCACAAACAAATATAAATTCCAGGACCATTTATGAAATTATGATTAATTTGGAAGAAAAACAAGCACATGAGAGTGAGAAAATTACGAAATTATGCATTCTTTTGTGTAAAGTCAATATTTTGATATGAAGTATTTTGAGCTTATCCGCGTACAATGGGATCTCACAATCGCGTTGTATGACCCGGCACCTCCACCATAGGCCCTATGTACCAGCCAGGATTAATTTAATTATTTTCGACTACCTACCCGGCACCTCCACCAAAACTTTGAAATTTCGTGACTTAAGAGTTTCAAGACATAATTGCTAATTTCGCCACAAGTTCGCGGTATCAACTAAAATAGGCCTATTGCGAAAATTCGCGAATTGGAAATTGGTACCATGCAATCACAATTCAGGTGATTCATGTGCAAACTGAATTCGAAGGGATTATTGCAACTTTAAAAAAATCGCGAATTTGTTTTCTTACCATTTTTGCACATCTCGAAACATAACAAACCATCAAGTCCAAACTAAACAAGTAAACATGGAATCAGATATAAATTAAACCATTGAGTTCGTTAATGATGGGAATACTAAATTGTAGGAACATAGTAAATGCTGGAAGCTATTGAAGTCTTGCTTAGTAACATTTCCACGACTTTCTGATCTCAGGTTTATTATTTTCTCCAATCCAGGCAATCCTCTCCACCAAACACTTGTACATTTCCCGTTCCGTATAATATATAGGGATATGTTTTTAGGCCGTTTTAAGGTAAACATTTTGTCCCTGCCTACCAAATGTTAATTGTCGTATTGATGCTATTGTCAATGATCTATCATTGTTGTTCAGTGATTGATAGTGACAATTACTGTGACCAAGCCCTTAGTAAATCACAGAAACTAATACACTAGCAGTTTAATATTATGCTCTGCCTGCAGTATACTCATGGTTTTGCGTGAATTCACTAATTTTGTTTCCAAGTTTATGAGCCATTGTTAGATAAATCTACGATAAAAATAACTCCTACTCGGTAAGGTTCCTGGCCTATCATTGAACCTGTAATGTTTCCGGAAACATGCATGTGTACAAGTGTTTCCCAGCGCCGCCTATGTACGCCTTCCTGGCAGTCTGATGAGCAACCTTTGAAAGGCGGTGAGATTCCCAACACGATAACAACCGCCATTGTTGCAGTGTAGCCAACCGTCACGTCCCGCGGCTTCGAAACCGAAACCCCTCGTTCCTTGTTGTTGTGGTGGTAATTAGTGTTGAAACTGAAATGCGCGCGCACATGGTGTTGAAGTGCCGTTGTTGTGGGGTCACGTAGTCTGCCCCCACACACTGGCGACGAGGTGACCCCCGCTGACCCTAGGGCTGACCCTCCCCCCCTCCCCCCCCCCCATCATCGGCGAACCACAGTTTCCAAAAGGGACTCGATTGTTCAACTTTTCAGTCATTCCCCATGCATCACCCATGAAGATGTCCTAGTCCTAAACTTTTTATTACATCAAGAAGACCTTAGACCTATTCAAACTATAAAAATCAATAATTTTTATAAAATCCTCTGCAGAGCGCTCACCTCGCGCCCTACTCACTCCTTTAATTAGGAAGCATGCCATTTACAACCTTATTAGTTTGAGGTGATCGACGTTTACAACCCTATACAAAGAGACCTGGGAACTGGTCTCTCATTGTGCAGTCTATGCAGAGGACGATTGAGGTTTATAACCTGACCAATATAAGGACTTTCTTCGAGTTTACACATTGGCGGCGGCCATCTTGATTTGACTAAAAGTTAAGATTATCTTGAACCGTCTTGGATGAGACGGAAGGAAGGAAACAAAGACTTCGCCGGAAGTGGAAGGAGAAGCTTGAAGGTGGCTGCCAAGGTCACTTCACGCATGCGCGTAGCTACCGGAAGTTCAAGGGTGTTTGACCTGCGCGCCGTGAGAACTGCGTGAATCATCCTCACTCATTGGTAGTCGGCGCAGCAGGCACCTGTCTTACCGGCACGTCAGGGCTGTAGCTGGGGCAGCGGACACCTGTTTTACCGGCACGTCAGGGCTGTAGCTGGGGCAGCGGGCACCTGTCTTACCGGCACGTCAGGGCTGTAGCTGGGGCAGCGGGCACCTGTCTTACCGGCACGTCAGGGCTGTAGCTGGGGCAGCGGGCACCTGTCTTACCGGCACGTCAGGGCTGTAGCTGGGGCAGCGGGCACCTGTCTTACCGGCACGTCAGGGCTGTAGCTGGGGCAGCGGGCACCTGTCTTACCGGCACGTCAGGGCTGTAGCTGGGGTAGCGGGCACCTGTCTTACCGGCACGTCAGGGCTGTAGCTGGGGTAGCGGGCACCTGTCTTACCGGCACGTCAGGGCTGTAGCTGGGGCAGCGGGCACCTGTCTTACCGGCACGTCAGGGCTGTAGCTGGCGGTACACAATACAATATTTAAAAAAAAAGTATTTTTTATAGTCTACCCACTTAGTCACAACTGATTTACAGTGGGGGATATAAAATTTGAGCTGACCATGTAGGCGCCAACACCATCGACAAGCGAACAATGACCAACTAGTGACCGGCAACCGATCAATCAAGCTGGACACGATTCCACCCACGGACAGCACCAGAATCAACAAGGCTAATTCGGAACAACCGTTCAATTTATTATGTGCTGCGTTGCTAGGACATTTGAGATTGCACAATCAAGAAAAGGCATTGTCATGAAGTAAGGAAAAAAGCTAACTCAGCTTCAATCAGGCTTATAGGAAGGGGTGGATAGGGGGAATCACCCCCCCCCCCCTAATTTTCCCCGTGTTTTAAGACCATTTCTGAGGATTAAAAAAAAAATTGCAAGCACCCTATTTGACGTGTTCAAAGGTGCTACATCACGGCATCGCTCTAATCATGTGTTTACATGTTTGTTTAGAGTCGAGAAATGTTAGGATAGGAACGTGTCCTGGTGGCTACCCCTAACTCCTTATTCCGGACGTTGTTTCTACCGCTATTCTGCCTCTGACGAACCATTGATCGTGACCTTGTTGTCCAGTGCGTCTTAACACAAGACAAATCAATGCATCTACTGTGTGTAGATGTGTACTGTCTTGTTCTCTGCACCTTACAAGCAAGGCACTTTCATCTAGAACAAGTGTAACATTGTATCCGTGTCTTCTGCGCACTGAGGATCAAAGAAAGCTAAACGATTGTGGACGGCCGACAGAAGATGTCTGTGTTTGCTAAGTCGTTCCTCTATGACGTCTAAGACAAACAGATTTCTATACGGACTTGTCGGTTTATCCAGTCACTGAGATTTATGTAGTTTTCGCTTTTGTTTGTGCTTATACGAGCATATTGTTATTATTTGTTGGGTTAGTTGGAGTCAGAGTCCGTAAAGCGCAGCTGGAAAAACGAGGCTTTCTCCTCGTTACCAACGAAAATATTATGGAAACAACGCGATTATAAATTAAAATAAGTTATATCTAGTGTGTGGTCATCGCGTCGGTTTCTTACTTCACAACATGACTGCATTAGTTTCTCGTAGGTGATCTGTAACCACACATCAGTGGATCCAGGGGGGGGGGTGATCGCCCCCTGTCCTGATACTTGCAAGGTGATGAACATACCAAACAGTATTGTAAATCAAATAAAACTTTTTAAAATATACCCTCTTCAAAGTCATTTAAACACGATTTTTTTTTTTAGAGTAATGGCCCAATGGTTGACGCGCCCTTACGTCAAATAAATCAAAATACATGTACTGGTTTTGTCCAGCACGGTCCTGTTCTCCCTTCATCCCTTAGTCTAGAGGTGGCGCATAATGACCAAACGGTTGACGCGCCCTTGAATCAAATTAATGAAACCCATCGTATGTGGCTGGATTTGTCGTTTTCCTACCCACGTCCCTTAGACCCGTAGGCTGACTTAACGGTTGATGCGCCCTTAAATCCATTAAATCATAACAATGAGTGTGGTTTTACTACTGCATACCATTCTACCCAAAGTACTATCTTTGATTCTACCGCCAATTCTATCGCTGATAGTAATTCCACGAGTCTCCGCCAGGTTACAGCACTTCCTGGAGCTGCATGTAGTGCATTGACTGCATAGATAAGTTGTAGACTCAATTTTCGCATCAGCTGACTAGCTAGCCATTGGTGGAATGAATTGGTTTTGCACCGTGTAACATGGGCATCTGATGCTAGTAGTTACATTATGTCGCCGCTAGGTTACAGCACTTCCTGGAGCTACATTAGTGCATAGACTGCACAGACGAGGTGAAGAATCAATTTCGGCATCCAACAACCTGATTAACTGCGGCTTCCTGGCGCAAAATGGCGTGTCAACTTTATTTTGTAGAATTTACTCAAAGACAAGGAAGATTGTGCCGAGTGTGAAATGCCGTAATGTGGTTCTGTGAAACCTGTAGCCAGACACCGGCACAAGGGCGAGCTTCCACAGACTACAGACTTCAAACTAATCCAGGTAAAGAGTTCGATGCTGTTGCACTATCTGCCTACCATGAAGACATCCTTAACCTACAAACAGAAGTCAAATGCTGCAGCGATGCCAATGTCAACCTTGTGTGATGCCAATTCAGCGACTGAGAGCGGAAATCCACAACATCTCTCGCAACGCGTAAACTCTACATAATACCTAGGCCTACACCCCTAGCCCTACCACAACATAGGCCTAGGCCTAGCCTAGGCCTAGCTAGCGTACCTAGGCTAGGCTACTGTATGTGAAGCGTAGAGCAGTATTGTTATTAATCAAATCATTATAAAATGTAACCCTTTAAGTATCAAGGGAGCATTTGCCGCTCCTAACGCCCCTCCCCCCCTTTCTATTGATCCGCCACTGAGTTGGTAGCTGCCAGCGGATTGAATCCAAAGAACTTGGCTCCGTAACCCAAGTAGGCCATTTAATACTCTGCTCCATGTTTAGCTCTGTCAATCAGTCTGTTCGACACCTGTTATCGGTTTGCCGTAGGCCTATCACTTGTCTAAAACTACGCAGAAGTTTACAATGTTTTCCATCCCAGGCCTAATGCCCTCCCTTCCTCATTGGAGTTGCCTGATACACAGTCACATCGCAGTGTGAAGTAGGCCTACCTAACGTAAATTTACTTGAATGTAAACCAACACCGAATGCAAGCCGACCACTGATTAACAGTTGATGTAACAAAAAATTTAGCATTTAAATTAAATACTCATAAGTTTGCCATCGATTACAAGCCGGGGTGCCATTTTGAACTGCAAAAATGTTTCAAAAAAGGTATGCTTGCAATCATGTAGATAGGTATTTATTATTCAGAATGCTGCTGTGTTGGCCGGCATTGTTTTACCATCCAGAGAAGGGTAACGACTAACGAGCCAACAGCGATTGTGATGTTGTCTACAGGCTCTGCGCCTAATTGGTTATCTTTTGAAAAGTATTTAAATTTTTCTAGTTTCCTGTGCTGATGTGGGAAGCCCACCCAATGAGAATAGGTAGTCATAAGTAGGGTTGTGATTAGTAGGCTATTTGATGCGCTTCTCTGCGCGTGAGGCAGTTAGGGGCCTCTCTGAGCATAATATTAACAACACTTTGTTTTTACTCGTTTGCAGCCCGTAATAGGCTGCAATACAAAAGTACCTAGTTCCTCCAAAAGTCAAAGGAAGAATGACGATCCTATATAGTTCCCTACCTATGTTCAATGATGCAGTTCCTTATGAAACATTTTGATCAGCGACCATAGTAAATGAACTAATTGCTCCTCATTAATCCAGAAGTGAACAATTTAAGATAATCACAGAAAGTAAATGATCTACGTTGTATTAACTAACGGACTCTTACTGTTTGTTCCAGCCCCAGAACTTAGTTCTAACGGGAGACTTCCCCCACTGCGACGTGAAACTGTGCGACCTTGGCATCTCCCGCTACATCAGCGACGGTGCCGACATCCGTGACATACTGGGCACGCCGGACTATGTCGGTAAGTTGACATCATACTATGTCGCCTTGAAACGTTGTCTAGGTGTATTGTTAAACCATTAGGCCTAAGTGTGTGCATCTCAAACAATCAATTCCAATAATCCAATCCAATGTGGAGTTCCGACAAATCAATTTTATATCAAAAATAATCAATTGTAATTTATTTGTTGGTAATTGAGTAATTTTTTAAGTAGGACTACAATAAGGTAGGCTACATCCAGAATCTTAATATTTCAATCAATCCAATCATCGTTATTGTTCGATAAATTTCTATATGAAAATCAAACTGTAGGCCTACCAATATTCACAAGGATAGCGTTTGATTTGGTAGAAACTTTCGAATTGATTGACAATCGATCGAAAGATTGACTAAGTCATATTAAATATAATTGTTTGTAGGCCTAATTGTAATTATTGTCAATATTGAATATTTTAGTGGTTGGGTAGGCCTATATCGATCAGTAGGCCCTAATTGACAATCGTTTGACTTGATTGTGCCTAAATGTTACATCTGTCGCCGTCTTTCAGCGCCCGAGGTGTTAAACTACGAGCCGATCAGCCTGGCGACGGACATGTGGTCGGTGGGCGTTCTGCTCTACGTCCTGCTGACCGGGTGTTCCCCCTTCGGAGGTGACACGAAGCAGGAGACGTTCTGCAACATCTCCCAGTGCAGCCTGGACTTCCCGGATGACCTGTTCGAGGACATCTCCGCAGATGCCATGGACCTCATGAGGAAACTCATGGTCAAGGACCCAACGTGAGTAACCAGGATGGAGCGACAGACGTTGCGTCTTATTGGCTATCTGCTATCCTATTTATAGAATTTGCACATAACTCTTTTCATTTGATTTACGCTGAGTAATAAAGAACTAGTTGGTCGAAACGTATCAGCAACTTGTCTATTCATCTATTTGTGCCTGTGCGATCTACCCAACGTTTTTTTAATGTAAGTTGTCTTCCCCCCTGAAACATATTTATTCATATTCCCAGTTTTAGCATTTTTTTATATAGATAGTCATGCCGTTCGCGGTGGCAGACAGGATTATGGCGCTGGTCCAATGTGTATGGCTCTACGAGGGCGTAGGTTCGAATCCCACATTTTAGGCATTTTTTTTTTGTAATCGTCATTCATCGTCATCTATCACCACTCAATCGTCTCGAATAGCCATAGTGCGCTTTCCGGTAATAGAGACGTTAAGCAACAGAAATTGGTCAAATCATCATTGATAGTGATATTTTGACTTTGACACTATCAAATCAATCACTGAGTTTTTAAGCATAAGCCCACTTTGAAGACAGTACAACCTAGTTATTGAATGATCTAGCAATTAGTTAGCAAGTGGTTCAGAGAGCTGGTACGTAGAGCCGGAGGGTCTGGGTTTGAGCCCCAGTCAGGGCAAACTAAAATGACAATTTCTAGCATTCAATAACTCTGTTCTATATTAATAAATAACAGCTAGCAGCTAGATAATATGTCCAAAATTACTATTTCAACTATCAAATTATTTTTTTAAATTTCTGAATTGTAGTAAAAATAAAAATAATATCAAATACCTGTTTTTGTAGTTTCTTTAACTTAGAACATTGAATAAATATCTTTCAGTTGGAAAAGGTACAGAAGGACGACAGCTTACCTTAAAAAACGTTAGGTGCACCGTATGTAGGCCACACAGATACAAATAGAACAGAATATAAGAATCTTGTAAACGTACCATCCTATTCAGTTATGAAAACAGCAAAACATAATAAAGTAAACAATAAACAACAGATTGTAAACATTTACCAAAATTGTACGCAGAATAATAATATATAGGTAGGCCCTAACGACAAATGAACAGGGATGTTAATTGTTAATACCCACTCCACTCATAAGAGTTGGTACTTGGGTACCAGCACGTGGTATACTCGGGTAACTTTCTTACCTATTGTTGTGGCGGGACATAGCAGAACTTACTATGTATTTTACCGTCTTGGTTGTTTGTGGTTTAGATGTGCGCCTGGCAAGTGGGAGATAAGGGCTCAATCTAAGACCCAGTTGAATGTTGTATACCTACCTACCTACATAGGCCTACCTATTCTGGATTGCGTAAATTTATCCTTTCCACCTACGTGAGTGATTCCCTGCTTTACAAGGCTTGCGTTTTTTTTGTTTTTTGTTGTGTTTACCAAAATTGTTGTTTATTTCCAAAATCGTTGTGTTTAATGCATTGTTGTTGTAATGCTACTATTTCAAATATTTACGAAAATGTAATTTATTGTTGTTTCTGCATCTCTGTAATTAGATTTATTTAGTTGTCCTCCTTTGTAAATCAGTTTTTATAACTGAATAGGATAGACATTAAATAAATAATAATAATAATAATAATAATAATAATTATTGATTCATAGCAGTTGTCGAAAAAGTTTGCCCCGACTGGGGTTCGAACCCCAGTCGGGGCAAACTTTTTCGACAACTGCTATGAATCAATAACTATGTCCTTAAAGCGGGCTTATGCTTAAAAACCAAATATTAATAAAAATAATAATAATAATAATAATAATAATAATAATAAATAATAATAATGCCGAGTGCAGGTCTTTCATACTTTTCAAATTACATGGATTGAGATCAATATTTTCTTATTCTGTTTTCACCCTCCGGCAGATAGGCCTATACCAATTTCTCGTGCATAGCCCTTTTTTCATTTCAGTCGCAGCAATTTTCATGCCAGCCCTCAAAGTCCATACAAAATTGAAATATTGGTCGATATTTAAAAATTCTCTGTGGCCAAACGGGGCAAATATTAAAAAAAACAAGCCATGAACAAGGATTGGTAGACTTCTTTCTGAGTATGCACAAAACAATTATCTTAATGGATAGACAAATGTTGGCGTAGTTTGAAAAATAAGAACGCACATTTTCAGCTCAAATTGTAGCGTTTTCATGCTAATTTTATTGAGATTTCGAACTTGTCCAGTCTTACACAATGCTGTTAAATCGAGACACTTACATATTTAATTGGTTTTCTAAAAGTTTGTTTCCCTTGTTTCAGTAAACGCCTGGACGCGCGACAGTGTCTGCAGCACGAGTGGTTCTCCAGCAACGAGGGTCTGTGTCCGACCAGACTGAGCCTCTCGAAGGTCCAGGCTAGCCACGCGTCACCCCTGCCAATCAGGAAGCTCGAGAGCTGTCAGGCCATCGCCAACCTAACCCCCCGAGCCTCCCCCAAGCTGAAGCACAAGGCGCCCGTCGAGACGACGATAACCGACAAGTCAGGTGACTTTCAGATCCCGGAGATCCGAGTCACCAAGCAAGTCGACCGGCCTGAAGTCAAACCTGTCGTCGTGGCAGAAGCGAAGAGTAAACCCCAGGGGATGAAATCCTCGAGGAGGGATAACTTCAAGAGAAATTTATCGGAGCTGGCTCAAAGATTATCGGAGACAAACGAGAACGGGGACGGTGAGGACGTGAAGTCTACGAAACCCACAGTGTTTATACCGTTGGATACGCAGAAAGACATTCCGAATAGTGAAGCTACTTTCGGAACAATGAGGAAGGCGAAATCTATGCATCTGTTGCCGATTGATGGTAGATTCGAACAAGCAAACGCCGCCATTCTTAACTTCAGTGTGAGCGAAGTTAGACGGCGCACGCAGATAAACCGGGACTGTTTGTATACGTTTAGGAAGTGTGTTGTCATCGACGACGAGGATATTTCACCCCCGATGTCTATCGCAGGTTCGGTGACATCATCCGTTTATTCCGACCAGTCGATTAGTGACTCGGGAAGCGAAATCAGCGAAATATCAATTGATTCCTCCAGCGATCGCTCGAGTATAATATCCCTTGACGATAGTTTGGAATACAACGCGAAGACCGGACGCTACGTCGCCCCCTTTGCGAATCACAACCTTTGGAATAAACGATCGAGTTTAACGATCAATGATAAGTTCACGAGCGCATACATGCGGTTCAGTACTGGCGACGACGAGCCTAATCCTAACCCTAAACCAGCGGCCCCGCGTAGGCCGGCTCGCGGTGCGCATACGGTGGTTCTAAACCGGGCGCCGATATCGGCAATGGTCAACCGGCCGACTTGTAGGGTGGAGTTTAGGAAGGAGAGGTTTGGCAACGTTGTCATCATCAGAGAAGTAAAGGCGGGCAAGTACTTGCAAGTCAGTGAGCTCAAGTGTGAGTCGATACAGGCGCGTATACGTAGACTGCAGGTCCATGGAATTCAGAAGACCTAGTTCAAGGAATATTAAAATAAACTAGAGTACATTTGACAAAACTGTAATTTCCATATCGGGCGTCTTTTTCCGTTACTTAAAACTGAATGTTGGTTACTTTCAAAACTCGTGACTAGTTTAATCAGTGATGATATATCTCTTCCGGTAAAAAACCAACCCCTCTATCAGCCTAAACTCAAAACTTTAAAGTAAAAAATTATTTTCATTCCCGTTTTTGTAATCAACTTTTAGGAGGATTTTACTCATCCTCCTCCTATTCCTAGTTACAGTAATTCAATTAATAACAAAGAAAATTTCTTGGGGAAGTAGGCCTAGCATTTGACTAGTTTGAAACTACGAAAGAGTACGCCTGATCTCGCAACTTCAGTTGCTCCAATGTACGCCTCCTGTACTTGAAGATAGCCTACATCACTTATGATTACGCAGGGTCCGAATTAATTCTTACAATGGTCCACGCAAATCCGTACTTGTCTAAGGCTTTTCCATTTTACTAGGCCATCTTGTACCTTAAGATTTTACAATCGAGAGTAATACATAGCGTTACGCTGTGTAACTGTGTTCCTGTTTATCAAATCAAATGGAACAGTACGGACTTTATGTATAGGTAGTAACCATTTATAGTTATTTATGTGTTTCTGTAAATCATTGTAACATAATGCTAGTCATAATATTATTGTTTGTACTTGTGGACCCTATTGGGGGTCAATGTTGTAATACTACCAGTGCTCGTATCATTAAGAGGTGTACTAAACTAATGTATGTGTTCTTTCCATTCATGACTTCAGTGCTTTACATTTTGCAATGTTTGTACTATTGGAAATATCCTTTAGCATCAAAATATTTCTTTCTTTACATGTCTTGTCTTGCTCACTGAAACACCAATGGACAATGGTGCTTATAAATTATTTTTTTCTAAATTTACATATTATTATTATGTAAATAAAATAAACTATTGTAAAAATGTTCTTGTGATAGCAAGCTTTCTAATGCAAGCAACTATATATTATTTTATTTTTATGCATCCAGAAAGTTTGTAGACCAATTATTTATTTATACTTTTTTAATTGTTGAAGTGGACCAATCATTTTACTACGTCTTTGAGTGACATTTCTCGGCGAGGTACACGCAATACATCGCGTGTGGAAGCCGAGTTGACAATTGTAATTCCTCGTAAGTTTACAAAGTAATTTAAAAGTGCCAATAATTATTTTTAAATGCCACAATGTGCTAGTTTGACGTTCGCGTCTGATCATGACTGTTGTGTCTTAATGTGAATGTTGCAAAACTACATTTCATGATTATACAATAAAACTTGTCTTTGAATATGTCTGTTTCTCATTCATCGTACCATTGATCATACCTATCCAGTATCCAATGATTTTACAATGTAAAGCTGTATTAAAATACGTACATATAGTTTGTTGTAAAGAGTATCATTCAATGCACTATACATTTATTTTGGAATAAGGATAGTCAATAGAATGAATGTTTTTTAACATGACAGTAAAATAAATTTTTGTAAGCCCACCTGTAGTTCTCTAGACTCTCTGGCCAATATTACCCAACATAATAAAATAATACGTACAATTTAAATTTTTCCTTCCTTGCAACATCTTCTTCATTACTTTACTTACTACTTACTTACTACTGTACTGCTGAGTATGTCAGGGCAATGTTCAAGTTCAAGTTCTTTATTCATCCGTTGATTCATATAAGATACAAATATGGATGTCGTCATGTCTATTACTAAGATTAAAGTAGGATACATAGAATAAAATATAATAGATAGAGAATAATAAATAATTAGATAAATAAATTCACACACAAAAAGAATAAGTACTGGTACATGTACTTTCAAGAAAATGTTTTCTTAATAACAGTGTTCAACGTATAGCTACATAAACAGGAAAGACAAATGAGTATAGTCGAGCCCACTTATAAAGAACTCTCTTTTAACAAAGTTCTCGATTTAACACAGTACTTTTAAAGCTTTTTAATTAAAAATACATGTAAAGTGACTGTGTTTTAACAAAGTTCTTTTTTAACAAAGTAAAAGTCAGTTTTTGTCAAGTTTATTATAAGTGGGCTCAACTGTATATACAGAGTGAATGTACAAAATGAATGTATAAAATGAATGTACAAAATGAAAGTATTTGCAAGTTATGCGGAGAAGTACTCTTGGAGGGAGTAGTAGCTTTGTCAATGTCAATGGTCAAACTAATCTCCCACCAGAGTGCATAACGATCGGGGAGTGACCACAGTGTCTTTACGACTTTCGTTGATAAAGTAGGAATTTTACATCTTGGCCGCAGTGCATTATTGTTGTGGTGAGTGACAGATTTCCCACCAGAGTGCAGGACGATCGATGTTTGGTCACTGCCATGTCTAAGTTCCACTTCCACTGGAACCAAAATGTAAAGAGTCCTGTGGTCACTCCCCGATCATGCGATCCTGGTGGAGAATCGAGGCGAACCAGCTTGGCATTGCCCTATGGCAACGGGGAGTGGGGACGTGGGTTCGAGTTCGAGCCCCCCATAAGGCATCCGCATGAGTTTTTGTAAATATCCATACACTCCATAAAATACAAATTCTCCGAAAATAGATACATTAATAAAAATATGCACCAAAGAAATCAAAACCAGCTGAAGGGTTCTTATTAATTTAATACCACTTCTAGAATATATAACAATAGAGGTCAGAGAGATACAATACAAAAAAACAACAACAACAACCGTATTACAGCGGGCCCGTATGTCACCAACCGCAGGCTTTGGTTTGCCGCCAGAGAAAAAAAGTTTTGAAAAAACTAACCTCACTCTTGGACAGGGGTTTTTCACCGCCCCTAGGCAAGTTTTTCCTTTCGATATTCGGTAATTTCTGATACGGAACTTCTCTTAATAATCTTACATAAAAACAAAAATTTTACACACGCAATATCATTTTCAGCTGTTTCATTTTTTTCTCCAAGATTGTTATAATGCTGATTTAAGTCCGAACGAGCCCTTGCAGCAAAGTTTTTTTCGAGACCGCCCCGTAGAGGGTAAGGGATGCCAAAGAGGATAAACCTAGGAAAGTTGTCAATTTATTAAAATTTGGGGCCCCTTACTTTTAAAATTTGTTTTGTACTCGGCCCGACGATTTATTGAAAAGGGGCCTAGCAGGGCCTACCCCCCCGGGGGCCCTAGCCTCCCTAGCCTAGGCCTGGGCCTACTACCTGGCAATAACTTATCATCCCCCACCCTAGGCCTAGCCTAGCCTACCCTGCCTAGCCTATCATTTTCCCCTTTACCGTTGTGGGTTCTTTTTGGATTATTGTGCTCGTTCTTTCTTGGGCCCAAATGGTATTCCAATCCTTAGAAAAAACTGGGCCTGGGCCCTACTTACCTCGGAATATTGTTTTTATAAATTTGTGAGGTTCGTCAAAAAAGCTTGGCCTAGGCTTAGGCTGATCTTGTTGACTTGCAATAGTGAGGCCATTCTCTACTTCCGGTAGGTATAAAATGACTAGGCCTAGGGCTAAGCCCCCAGTAGTAGCCTTATGTGGTGTAGGCCCTACCCTAGCTCTTGTTGATCGAGCTGTTTGTTTAATTTTTAATTTACTTAACAACTTCTTTTGGCAATGACATGTTTAGGGCCTACCTACATAATGAGTCGCAGGACTTTTAATATTTGCCAGATCGAAATCTTTACTTGCCAGTAGTAGGCCACCTACATACACACCTAGGCCTATTGGCCCTAAAGTCGGTAAGTTGCATTCATTTTTGGAAACGTGTTTTAATGCCGAATAAGCCTATGCTTACCAATGGTTTTTGAAGAGCGGCGTGCACTAGGCTATTTCTGTAGGCTAACCGGTGGTCACAGTGCGATGGCGACTGTGCTGCGATCTATCGGCAGTGACATTCTTAACTGAACCAAGTCTGTACTGAATTGTGAGTACTGTAGGCTACTCTCGCTCTATCTTTACTTTACCAACTGGGATGGTACCGTAGGGGCCTAACTGGGCAGTGCCTAGGCCTATTGTCACTTGACAGTACCGGTAGTTTCAGTAAGCGAACTGGCCGCGCACCAGTTGCACACTGGACGCACACTAGAGACTAGACCCGCACTGGACGCGCTCTGGACCCGCATGTATTCAAGACCTGCACTGGACTGGTTTTAAAGGTGTGCCGCGTGCGGATAACCAAAATTTTGGTTCGGTTCGGATAGTTCGGATCCGAACCGGTGCCCGAAAAATTGAAACCGACTTCGGTTCGTTTCGAGATTGTTTGAATCGTGTGTGCGGAGAGTATACGCTCGAGCGCACCAGTGACTGCGCATGGCTCCAGGAGGCTTTGCTTGTGTCGACACCGCTAAGTTGATCGTTTCTCCAGAGTTTCCACTGTTCGACTATCTATATAAAACACGTCACACGACCTTGAGACTGAAGTGATGGTTTTATATTTCTGTCCACACTGCCAGCATGGGCGTTCTCAGGAATCTTGGCGGGAAGGGGGCATAGGGTTGCCAACTCTGACCACGGGAAAAAACGGCCTTCTATGTAAATTCGTGGGAAAGGGACCAAGCACGTGGGCCGCCCCCCAACTATAGCGCCGCAGGCGAAAATGTTGAAATTCAGCTTTTTAGATTGCATTTGGTGCGTTTTAGAATAAAGTGGTGAGCTGGATGATATACCAAAACAATGTAGTTTTTGTGCAGTCAAAACTGGAAAATCACCAAAAATAAAAAAGTCACTGAGGTAGGCCTAATAGGCCTAGATTATAATATTACATCTGCTGATATGCCGAGTAGGCCTATTCATAATTCGAGTAGGCAAAGGGCATATTTTTATTCATAAGTAATTTAGGCCTAAGGATAATAAATTCCAAATAAACCACGAATAATTTTTACTTCTTAATTTCAATTTGTCATATCACGATTCTCAAAGCAGTAAATTAATATTACGTAAACAGCATTAACAGCTTTAAAGGAATTATGATCAATTAACAAGTTTACTTCTTAATCGTGAATGAGTATTTAGCTGTTGATCTTGCTGCTTGAAGGAGAGTCTTGTTGGACATTATTTTTTCGCGGAGAGTCTTGTTGGACTTTATTTTTTCGCGGAGAGTCAATTTCATCGTCGAATTCGTGCACAAACTTCCCTTATGAACGGCATTGACAGTGGACTGCAGTGCAGTGTGGCAGTCTTTGGCCAGCCTACTGCCTTGTTCGCTGTCTGGTGAGGGGATTGGCGGGTTAGGTCAAGGGGAAGTGGAGAAGAGCAATGTTTACTAATTTTTTAAGTGGGATTTGGGAAACGATGATTTGGATGGTTTTTAAATATTTATTTTAGTTTTTTGTGTATTTAGTAATATTTTTAGTATAGGCCTAATGGGTTATTTACGTAAAAAAAACAGCAACACTATTGCCGGTCGAAGGGACTGACCGGCAACCGGCCAAGTGGGGCAAAAACCGGCCGGTTGGCAACCCTAAGGGGGCAAAATACAATTTTGTACTTTCGTTACGCTAGCGCCTGCCGCCCCCCCCCCCCCCCTTCCCCCCAACAATACAAAAATTTTGAAAATCAGGTTTTTAGAATGCGTTTGAGTAGGTTTTAGAAAAAAGTAGTGGCTGAAGATAAAACCAAAATTAGGTAATTTTTGTGCAGTCGATAGGTGGGCCTGTAGACTCGAAACTAGAAAGTACCAAAAGTGTAGTGCGCCACTGGCCCAAGTGGGCCGTGAAGGCCACCCACCCTCCATGGTGTCACATGGAGGGGGGAAGTGGGGTAAGAAGGGCTGGTGTCTGGGGTAGGAAAAGTACGGCAGTCAAGACCGGCCAGTAGGCAGGGACGGACAAGTGTGCGTATAAACATTGGTATAAATAACTGATCGAGTGCCAGTAGGCCTCTTTCTGAAGTTGTGTTGTTTGTTTGTTCGACCACGGTAGTGGCGAACCTGTGTCTCTGTTTCCCTAGTGTTGTGTGTGTTTTTTTCTTAGTAGTGTCCGTAAGTGTTTACTTCAATAAAGTATAGTTAGTCCTTTGGATAATTAAGTGTTTTCGTTCCGACAGTGTCCTAACGTCTTTCCCGTCCCCTGTGCGGTGTTTGGGCACTTCAAAAGGAATCTTAACGGAAACCTTCAAAATATTTTACCTACCATTTTTTTTCCTTTTTGTCAAAGGCTTCGATTCTCAACATTGAGTTGGACAGTTAGGCCTAGGCCTATTAGCTTTTTTGTCCACTGTGATAATCTGACTTTACCACAACTCACATCTTTGCTTTTGCAAGCCTTTTATTGTGACGGTCAAAACTAGCATTATTCCATGGAGTGGTATTCTTTTCAAAACTCAAGACGAACTAGGGCTGTTACAGGTAAAAGACACAATAAGCTGCTATCTTGCAGAAAATTGGCAACCATTAAATTTAACAAACATTTTGTCAGTAAAGAAATCGACTTTCCATGCACATTTTAAATACTAGGGGCCTACAAGTTTAATCATAAATCCACACATCAAATGAGGGCAAATTAGCACTTCTGCTTGCTCGGGGCCAGGGGGGGGCAAGGGGCAACCCCCCCTTGCCCCCTCCTGCGGGCGCCCATGACTGCCAGCGACTGAAGTTACACTATTTTTGGATGAGCGTAGCGAGCGAAGCGAAGATTCCATTTCACTACACTGGAGAAAAAAATCCGGAATGTTTTTTTTTCTTTCTTTTTTTCTTTTTTTTTGTATTTTTGTCTGTTTGTCCGCACGATTCCGGCTAAACCGATACTCCAATTGCAATGAAATTTTATGGAGGTCTTCGAAATCTCTGAACTTAGAACTGCCACGTTTTTGAGCGTAATCGAAAAATTATTTCTCATTGAAATCGCAATTTTACGATTTTTTTCGATTTTTGAAAAATTTCTTCTACTTAACACCTAGGCTACATGCTTTATCCGATTGTTATGATTTTTTCACAGAACCATAATTTTATTAATTAAGATATTCGTGTAAAATTTGAGCGCAATCGAAAAATTATTTCTCATGAAAATCAAAATTTTACGTTTTTTTTTTCTTTTTTAAAACAATTTTTTGACTTATAACACCTAGGCCTACATGCTTTATCCGATTGTAATGATTTTTTCACAGAACCTTAATTTTATGAATTAATATATTCGTGTGAAATTTGAGCGCAATCGAATAATTATTTCTTATGATAAACGCAATTTAACGATTTTTTTCTTTTTTTAAATTTCGATTAACTAAACAAATTTAAATTTTAAGTTTACTTTTTTTTAATTTAAATTAATTTAAAAAAAAAAACTTTTACAGTAATGATTTTTTCATAGAACAACAAAAAATCGGCATAACACATGGCAGCTCAATACACCAATTACGCTCATCCAACAACGCGGCGGGACTTAAGCGTTTTCCTAGTTAAATATAATTGGGCTAGGAGGAGCCTTTAGTTTCTCACTTTCGGTATTATTCGAGGCCATTAGTAGGCCTAATATCATGTGTTATATTATTGTTTGTAGGTGCAGCGCAATCGAAATACGATGTTAACTAGTAGGGCCTAAGCCTAACTAGAAATTGTTATGAGTGATTTAACCCTACTTCTGCCGTGAACAGTCGTATTTTTAATCTGGCCTGTACGTTTTATTATTATGGTTCCTCGTTAAATACGTTATTAGGCCCCTACTCAATTTATGGTGGAAAGTGACTCAGAGCGATAAAATATTACAAATTGATGTAGGCTCTAACTTAATCTTATGTGCCTGTCCCTAGCTAGGTCTAACCTCAGATACTAGATTAGGGCCTAGGCCTACAGGAACTGCTATTGACTGCAACTTGGGCCAGAAGCCTTATCAATCTGCAATGGTTTTGAAAATTTGTTGTAGGGCTAGGTTATTCGAATTTGATCAACGTAACAAAGATCCTTAGTTTTTTACTACCTACCAGGGCCTCTGAGGAGCCTAGAACTAGATAGAACTGCATCAGGATTGCAAACTAATGAGGATTCTGCTACTGGAATTGCTTTGTTATGCCTGGGCCTAGGCCTAGATAGGCAAGGGAATACATTTTGCAAATTTCTCAATTTTTTTCACCTGTTTAATCTAAACTATCCGCAACCGAAACCAAACCAAAAAAACGGATATTTTACTAACCGGAACCAAAACTAAACTAAAAATTAATATTTGCACACCCTTAGCTAGTATTTATGAGCACAAGACAGAGGGGGGTTCAGAGCCTCACACCCCACTGTGACAACTCTTCCTCCTGGCTTAGCCTAACTTATTTGTAACACACCTCATTGGGCCAATACAGGTCATCAGTAGCATATCTAAGGGGAGTTGTGTCTGAAGCAAACATTGCCATTGAAACAAATTTGTCGGGAAAAATATTAACCTGGTTTAATGGGGGGGCTATAATTCGGGTCAGGTGAATCTGAATACAGCCCCAGAACTTGACATTGCATGGCCTGCCCTGCTAAGAAGTTTATGTGATAGTCCTAGAGAGTAAAACATTATTCTTATCTGTTAGGAAAGACATGGAGCAGCGAGGAGATGACTGGAGCAACGAGGAGGAGACTGGAACGTGGAAGACTCGGAAGAAGACGAAGACGCCTAGATCTTCAGTGTCGTCTCGACGCAGAGCTGGACGTGGCCACGTATGTTGATGAACTAGGTCAGTTTATAATTTATATGTTGGCCTAAACCTCCTCAATTCTGTACAACGTTGCACCTGGTGATCACAATCTAGGCATTATGGCCTAACGGGTAGGTCTACTCAGGTACCCGCCCGTTGACAATAACCCGGGTAATGAAATGAGACGTCGGGTACCGGAACTCATTTCTCTGTTTTTTGGCTAAAATTTCTGCTTAATTTTCGCCGCCACCGGTCAGTCTTTCACTCGTCAGCGGCGGCAGTTGCCTAAGTGATTCGTCATTAATTAGTGTTCAAGTTTTGTTGGTGTTAAGCTTGAGTGAGTGACATTACCGACAGTAGAAACATTTTATTTTTTTCACTTGCTTCTATTTAAAAATTGCATAGTTCATAACTTTGGTTGAGATCGACGGATACCCGGGGAGGCGTTTTCAATAATTTGCTAGGCCTCATACAAATAAATAATAGCCTAATACTGTGCAGCAGTAGTGATGACATCGGGTAGGCTACCCGAAAAACCAGTTCTAAACCGGTTCTATAGTGGCCCGGTTCCGACTTTTCAAACCGGTTCCATTTTTTAAAGTTCTACTATACAACAGTGAACTTCACGAACGCGTTTTACCCGCAAAATGGTAATTCTACGCACCTTTTCTTGTCGGGTCTATGCACTCGAACGGTCTCGACGCGCGAGGCTGCTACACGACACTTGACTGTCAATAGTCGTATGTAACAAAACGCAGAGCCGAAGCCAGCTCACTCCCGGCCGTACAGTCGTTTCCAAAAAACATGCACCTCAAACACCTTTAAAAACCGGTTCCGGCGTGGAGGAACCGGTTTGAACTTTTTGGACCCGATGTCATCACTAGGCCTATGCAGCAGTTTTTGTCAAACAAGGTGTAGGCCTACACCACTATTTGGATGACTCAAAGGCACAGAGTTACTTCTCTTGGAAGGTGTGAATCTTTATGATTATAATTTATAAATGAAAATATTAATAATGTAGACTTACTTGTAGGCCTGTATCAAAGACCAGGGCTAAAAAATCCAGAACTTTTCTCAATTTCAGCTCCAAAATATGCAATTAATTTGAATATTGGGCATTGAAATCAACATTTCTGTTTTTAGATAGTTGGCATGACAGTTGAAATATTATTATTGAACATGCCTAGCTAATTCCAATTGAGTTAACTTTAGGCTTATATGGCCTAAATATTTATGTGTCACAGGCCTAAATAGGCCTGATAGTAATACGTGTTCATTTCGCTGAAGGGTAGTGATTGCAGTGCCATTTTTATGACGAAATGATGCCTTAACCTTGAGTTTATATACTGAACTGAAGATTTTTTATAATGAAATGACCACTTGGCCGCATTCCGATATTCGCTCCAGTCGCTACGGCCGTAGCGCCTATGGGGCGCAGTGGAGCGTATGATTATGCTCCAACATTCGGAACGGGTGTAGCGTTTAAAACATGGCTGACCGTGAAATTATCAGATTGCTTAATTAGAAGAATGCTTAATTAATGGTTATTTCATTCATTCTTTCATCAACAATTATTTCCAAACCTTAAACTTGGAGAACTAATGGACTACGCAGACATCCTTACAGTTTACGTGCTATTTTCAGCAGTCCTTACGTAAATCTTCAGTTGCCGCCATCTTGATTTACCCCCACTCCATGGAACGCTCCTAGTGCCGGGCTGAAAACCCTCAGCGTTAGGAGCGCGCTGAGAATGCTCCAGTAGCGTATTTCGGAACACAAGGCGGGGCGTTTGGAGCTAATTTCGGAATGGGTGGAGCGCGGCTACTGCGCTACGTAGCGAGTATCGGAATGCGCCCTTTATATGCTATTTCTCAGGGTCTCTGTATGGTACATAGGCTACTGTAAAGTAAGTTCTCATCATGGTAGGCCTATACATAAAATGCTATTTTCCTACCAACTTCATTCAGCCAGTCCTATTACAAAATAAACATTGGCAGCAAAAAAAATTGTCTACCTTTCTCTACAATTTTCTTACATGCCCGTCTGGACATGTGCTGAGAAGAGAACATAATTTACATGACCAACCACTATTTTGACATGCCCTGGGCTGGGCATGTCGCCACGTGGTATATTGTTAGCTCTGTTGGCTGTCGATGACCATCCTTGTTGGCTACCCAAACCCAACTCGTTAGCTAACATATTTTATGTTTCTCTTGTTACAGAATGAAGAAGACCTTCTCGGTGTGCTAGCTAGACTAATAATATGCCTTGGTTAATAATACGGACAACAGACTTTTCACCTAGGCCTATGCCAGCTAAATTTCTGAAATCAATCTTGCCATTTTTACAAGTTTTAAAATAATGAGAAATTCAATCAAATTGATTTTATTTCATAAATCATAAAACTTGAGGAAATGTTAATCTTGAATTTTGAAGTCAATTAGGCCTAGGCTGATTGATTGAAACCAAGGCCAAGCGTAGGTTGTGATTTATGTATTCATTTTACTGCGCAGTTTACTATGATATTGATAAGACAACGAACAAACATTTAAAACATTCAAAAGTAAAAACATTTCCTGAAGATCAATGGAAGAAAGACAATAGTGCTTGTTCTGATCCCTACGAGGGAGGGGTTGTGGATACGCCTCCTAGCCAGGACTGGTTGGTCGGCCTGTGCAGACGTCAGCGCAGCCACTCCACTCGTGAGATCTTCACTTGTGTTCGGCGCCAGAGCTCGACACTGTTCAACGTGGTGAGTGAGCTGCGCTTTGTGTTGTATTCATTCTCCTCTGTTAGTTAGCCCTACAGATACCCTACATAGCCCCGAGAAGGAGGGTTTATTATTTAATGAACGTCGTTCTAGAAATTGTAATTTTTTGGGGGGTAAATCTTCATTTTGGCGGTTTTATCAATTTTCATGCTAAATTTGTGGACACATGGTATGAGCAGCTTTTCTTTGTATAGGCTTTGGCCTGTGTAGGTATGCCGTTTATTTATTAGTCCAACAGAACTACAGAGCACTAATTTTTTACATCCAATAGCCTACAGGATTTAAATACACTTACCAGTAGGCCTATTATTACTATTAGGCTACTGTATTTAATAATAATACTAGGCCCATTTCAAATATTTACTTAACTATAAACAAAAAAAACAATAAATTTATGCAACTTTAAAATGTTAGGCTAGACTACATACCAAAATGTCAAAATTAAAACAAATTTTCCTAATTTATGAAATTAAATTAAATGCAGTGTTTCAGTTCAGGAATTTTGGTGTTATATAGTTTACAAAATTCAGTGTTTGTTTAGTGATGATTCAATTTTGATGTATGTAGTAGGCCTATTTTTCAGGATAAAAATTTATCAATTCATCCACATTTTTGTGACATCACAAACTTCATGGGCTCTATGTAATAATATAATATTTAGTAATAATACCTCTCTCCTGGTCATAGGCCTACACCAACAAGTAAAAGAAAGTCCTCAAAGTTCTATATTTTATTATTTTGTAATATTTCCAGACTTGTCGGTGGTGCCTGATGTCAGTGAAGCCTCGGCGCGAGATGGACCGGATCAAGTGACGGATGCGACAGCAGCGACCTCGGACCTGGTGAGTGGAAACCTGACCACACGGTGGTCAAGTCTCTGTCTGGTGCCTATACAAATACATGTCCTGTGAAATGGATAAAAGTTTAAGGGAATTGCAACTCACTGTGTTCCATCTTTTCAGAGCGGGAGGAGCCCACGATCGTCAGCCGTCGCAGCTTCGGTCGTTTAGAACTTTGCCGTCTTCAGCCGCCAGCGCTGGTATCGTTTAGCAAGATGTGTGAGTCAGTTCGAGGAACAGTAGATTGCGAACCACTGATCCAATCCCTGGGGTGAGCGAGGGGAGATTGTTCAGGCTTGGGATGCGGGCGAGGTTTTTTTTAACTTGGTGTTTCGGGTTAACACATGGTTAGATCAGAAAACCTTGTATTGACTAGTGCCGAGTGCCTAACACTTTTAATTCTAGAATCTAAACAACTTGATGGTAGACTGGCAAGTGCAAACAACCAATAATTTCAATTAAATTACCACTCGACTATTAACATTCATAGGCTACCGAGTACCGACACTGAACACTAGACATTGGGAATTCAAATTTCTCATGTTTTGTTGTACTTTTAGTTGGATAAGTGAATTCTTTTCTTATTTGGGGTTGAATACACCTTAATCAACATTTAATTTCAATTTTGTTTCTAGAAATAGGACTAAATCAATAACGAGAAATAATTTCCAAGTCTGTTTTGAAACTTCGTATCTCGCACACCCCGACTGATCCCCTGTCATCCCTTGTGTTCAGAGGTTTCTCCCGCATGTTTGGTGCTGCGCTCGACGGCTAACTCGACAATATCGCTACAGCTAACCAAGCTAAATAACTCCAGTCCCAGCTAACACTGCGATACTGTTTAGTGTTAATCTCCAAGGTAGTTCACGACACCTGTTGTCAGTCGGTGTTATGATATCGCCGAGTTAGCGGTCATGAAGGAGCGCTCGTGCCTACACAGTACACCAGCTCACACCACAGTTCCTGAGAGCGGCTAGGGCAGGCTCGTGCCTTACATAACATTAACAAGTGAGAGAAAGTAGGCATATTTTTTTGTCCTTTGAGAATCGTTGATCTAACCTGGAAGCTGTTGATTTTTAATGTTTATGCTCCAATTGCTGCTCTGCTTTCAATTAATCAAATGATGTTTACAATTTACATCAATCATAGATTGCGATTGACAATCTTGTTAAATAATAACTCGGACTCGGATAATTATTTGCCTAAAATCGTCAAAATACGGTACATTATTTTATCATCATCATTGCCGTTTCCTGCTTCTGGCAGGGTCAGCTTGGGTTTAAGCAACAAAAACTTTCCACTTCTTTCTATCCTCCCACAATCGTATCTTTTTCACATCTTCCCAGCTCCCTCATTTTGCCTCTTAAATGTCTCTGCTAACTGTTCTGACATTTACAAATAACCTACGGAGCCAAACTTTTGGAAGCGGTTTTCTTACTCGATTAATAAACCAAATCAGAAACTGTCACTTTCAATCAACACGACTATCTATAGAGTACATGTAGCCAGTGATAGAATTGCCCCATTGTGCATTTCATATTACAGTTAAAAAATTCACAAAGGCTAACTAACCCTTTGCAAATTCGGCAATTTAGGGTCCGACTTGATATCAATATTTTATTTTTGAATATTAATAAGGGTGTTGTGTAGGGATGGAAGAACCTTGATTTCTGAGTTTTGAACCAAACTCGAACTTGTATACCAAAAAAGTTTTGAATTTCAAACTCAAATCAAACTCTTTCAAATTTGTTTGAAAAGTGAAAACAAGTGGCCCTTAGCCAACAAATTGGTGGGAATGGAGAACTGTTACTACTTTAAAGATGGAATTTTGTAAATTAAAATGTCATGTTAACATACAGTATGCTTATTCATTTTGGTGTTGGAATTGATTTTAACTTGCAAAATATATGCTATACCGATACCGTATATACTCTAATCTCTTAAAATGGAAGTCATTTCAAGTCAAAGTTCAGGTAAAGTTTGAAATTGTAATAAATAACAAACTCGAACCGAACTTCTAAAAAAGTTTTGAACTTCAAACCAAAAACGAACGTTCGTCCATCCCTATCTGCTATGTTATCCTTCGATCCCTTCCTTTGCCTCCCCTGTCTTCTTCAATCCTTCTTTCATTCATTCTCTTCGGCATCCCATCTTCCCCCATTCGTTTCATATGTCCATACCACCTCAACCTTGTCCTTCCTATTCTGTCACTTAACTTCTCTATACTAGCATTTCTCTAATGTCCGTGTTTCTTATTCTATCCCTTCTCGTCTTGCCCACTGTGCTCCTCAGGAATCTCATCTCTGCCGCCTGCATCTGACTCTCCTCTCGATCTCCCATTGTCCAGGTTTCTGCTGCATACGTAAGGATCGGTATGCAATCTAGGTTTTATATAATGATAATGAGTCTCCCCGAGTCGTTTGTTAGGTATTTTATATTTGCTTGAAACATTAACTTAAAAATACAAAAATATTTGCTCACAAACATTGTTTACGTACCATCCAAGCATAAATGAATGAAATCAGGTCACATTCAATTCAATATAATACTATCAAGAAAAAATATGTTGGCACTAAAACAAAATTATTGTTTGCTGTTGCTGAATTTTTTGTTTGGTTGTAGGCCTACCATCAATTTGAATTTCTGAACATAGTTTTTTTAATTTTTTTATTTGAGATCCCAATTAACCATTTTATGAAGATGTTCATGAGAATAGGTTTAGAAAACTTAATACAAATATTTAAATAAATAACCATCCGAGCCCTATTAATGTTATTAACCTAGTCAAATTAGACTGCAGTTTCCATGGTGATCAGCTTGTTTATGTATAGTTGTAAACATCAGTTAGATACAGATACAACTGAAGCATATCAGTGTGTTGCGATGCTTGCCGGCGATACTCTCGTGTGAACTGTGGAGTGAACCCTGGTGTCTCCTGGTAGTTGGTGTGGCGTGTGTCAGGTTGGTACACTTGATCGTAGACTTTCCTCACCCTGTGTAAAACAATATGGAAACAAATACATAGGAATAGACAGTGAGCTCAAGGTGTTGAAATGACAAACTGACTTTCAGAAAGTTGTCTTGCTTATATGGCTGACACGTTTACGTCCTAAGTAATACCTGGCTGAACTTAAACCCCAACCTCGTCTAGTTGCTACCTGCAAATATCAAATTAGTCTGTAATTTCCAGTTTCCCCTTTCCAATGGTCGTTACACTTAAATCCGTTATCCGTCCGTTTATTTATCCAAGGTACACGTGGCGACGTATAGGAATAAGCCTAGACGAAATTGCAAATATAAAATTCTCATTTCGTTATTAAAAAATCTTTAATTTCAGTATATACAAACTCAAGGTAAAGGCATCATTATTCATTTTGTCATAAAAATAGCAATGCAATCATTACCCTTCAGCAAAATGAACACGTATTACACCTAGTTGGGGGTTGGGACACATGAAACCAATATTTAGGGCATATAAACATAAAGTTAACTTAATTGGAATTAGTTTAGACTGGATAAGGGTTGACAGGTTGGGAAAGTATAGAGAAAATAAAGCCCAGCCTGAAGGGCTGGGGGCGACAAAACTTTTCACCTGCTGATGACAACTGTAGCTAATGTAAAGCTAGGCGTGTTCAATAATACTATTTTCAACTGTCATGGTGCCAACTGAACAATTTTATCAATTAATGGGAGAGGGATGAAACAGCGCTTAAGAAAAAGGGTGAAAAAAGAGGTCTAGGGTATGTTAAAAAAGAAATGTTGATTTCAATGCCCAATTGTCATAAATTGCATATTTTGGAGCTAAAACTTACAGAATAATTGAGAAAAGTTTCCGATTTTGCTCTAATTTAGCAGGAAAACGTGATTATGCACTACTACTGAATAATAAAACAGTCATATTAAGCAACATTTAGTGAAAAAAGTAATTCACGAAATTTCAGGGTCACTACATACTGGCTGTCTCCTGTCCGCCGCACATCACGGAACAATAAATATTTCTCAATGTGCGAGTTGCGTTGCCATCTGTCGACAATACCGCCTACCGTTGTTCGGCCTCTTTTCTTATCTCTCTCTCCCTAGCCAACATGTCTTGCTGCCTCGGTGCCATGTTTGCTTTTGTTCCATCTCAAGGTCAACCTCTAAAATATGGCAGAATGATGCGCACAGGAATCAAACTCGGTTGAAGGTTAACGTTTAACGCGTTAAGTTTGGTTGTTTAAACGTTAAGTCTATTAAACAAAGTGTAACAACCCAAGTCTACTGGTATTATAGTCGCCTGCGGTGGCTCATATGATTGGGGCACAGGTCCAAAGCGTATTACACCAATGGACATGGGTTCGAATCCCGCACAAGGCATGAATGTGTGTATTGTCCTTCACCGTCATCTATAGTTGTTCCGTAGCAAGTAAGCAGATGCTGACGGCACTGGCGGGTGGATTTCAGCCAGTCAGGGGTCCCCGATTTCCCCCGATTTTCGGAAGCAGTTTTAATGCTGAATATGGATAGTTTTTAGAGAGCTGTCATGTGATGTTATTTCCTAACCAGTGGCCACAGTGGGAAGGTAGCTGCAATTCCTCGGCAGTGACATTCTTAACTACACATTAACAATAACACATTAACTACACACAACGTAGTGAAGTCCTGGCTACGAATGAGGCGTAATCCTACTGAGCTATTTGCCTAGTTTTGCTAAAAAGAAGATTGCTTGATCAATCAAACATTTGCAATTATATTTCTACTGAGCTTGCATCTAGTAGCCTATGCCATTCAGGCCTGACAACAGTGTAGCTTTATGATTTATATTTATTTTGTACTCCATTCAAAAACTTGTTGCTTGTTTGCTACCATTGCATGTACTATATTAATTGTTTACATAAACAGCTTTGGCTTTCAGCATTAATTGTAAGAACAAAGTTGCATTAAATTGCTCAATTGGTAAATTTCAAAGTTTAGTCACACCCATCAATGCTGCAATGCAAACAATGTTTTGACTTTGTATGCACAAGGGGTGACTGTAAATGTTTACTACGTACATGAAGTATATAGTAGGCATACCTGCTACGTCAAAATGCCATTTAAAAACAAGATGCCGTTTATGTAAATAATCATTTCCCAAGTAGAAGAACATCGACTGTAATCAAGGTCAAAAGCAAATCTCACCAACAGATTAAAAAATATTTTAAGAATGCTAAGAGAGGTTGATCATAAAAGTCAATTAACATTTGGACCCTTACCTAATGAGTTTGTTATTAAATTTTGAAACTAAACAAACTTGAAACAATTCAAATATGGTATTATGTATTAATATTACCTGAGGTTCCATTATCTTGGTGTGTCTGAGACGCCACGACAGTTACATACTCTGTGCTGAGAATGGTCACGCTATAGGCTTATCACTTGACATGTCCTTTCAGTTCTACGTAGCACTTGTCTACGAGTCTGGTTTACTTATTATTACTAGTATAGAATGTTCTTACGTACCGGCACAGATAATAGAATACACTACCGGTACTCGAAATACATCATGATTTGCACTTGACCTTGGTTGTATCAATGTTCCCTACCGAGGTGATGGCTTTCTTGTAAATGATCAAGTTTGTACTACTGGCATACAACTAACAATAGCTGTGTTCATTTTGATTACACCAATTGTTTCTAAATATGTTTCCAATCACTTTGTCTTGCTGAGTAGGTAGAAGTACGATCGTACATACGATACTGTATTTATGCGAGTATAGGCCTTGGGTATATTTGAAATTGTCAAGTTCAAAAAGTGGGGTGCGGCCATTATGTGAAGCCATTTATCAATAGTATTTATATCCAAATCTTTAAAATCTGAGTAGTCAAAATAAGGGTGCGGCCTTTACTCGAGGGCGGCCTAAAAGCGAGTAAATACGGTATGTACCATATTTTTTTAGTATCAACATTAAGGCTGTGTGAATATCAATCCTGTTTAAAACTACTACATTGCGACCAACATTGTATTGTAAATAACTTTTAGCTGATAAACAATCGTTGCAATTGAAAAGAAAATGAGAACCGTACGACCTTCAAAAATGCATCTTAGTTGTCCGAGTGGAATCTCTTGAAAATTTTCCATTGTCGAAACAAATTCTTAACACACAAGAAGTTTGGTCTCGTTGGGGACTGAACTCCCCAAGCCAACTGGCTGGTTTAATGTATGGAAAGTGGAAAGATATGAACGAGTGCACACACCCTAACCTAACACATTAACATGTAGGCCTAGTCTGTAGGGAGCTAGAATAGCCAATAACTTCATCAATTTTAACTCTTTTGTCGTCCTGGAACCGACAAGGGTGTTTTGCACACTACTACGCCCCCATGAAACATTTTTTATATATTGCCCACTCTTTTAAGTATAAAAAAGGAAGGCCTACTTTGTACAGTAAACAGTTCCTCCGACAGAAACAATAAGAGGTGAAATAAAATCCTCATGGCTTGTTTAACTACAGCAAGGCCTACTATGAATAGATTTTCAAAAAAATAATAATATCAGACCCCTATTCCATACTGCAGCTTATTTAAATTGCATATTTATTTTAATTAGTGACAAACATCATTGATTGATTAATACCCTGTGCTATTATTGTGACTACACATTCAGCCAAACTTCACTCCTCAGGCAATCTGCTTGGCTAAGTTTGAAGCACAGCTCAATATCTGTCATGGCCATGACTTTAAAAAAATTATTTCAATAGAGATTCTTATCACTTGGTTACAGAACTAGGTTGCCATATAAAACAAGGTACTCTTACACCCAGTTGGGGGGGGGGGGGGGAGTATGTACACCAGGAACAATACGAATGAAACCCAGTCAGGCTGTGAAGCTGGTCAGGGCGAACTATGTCCAAACCAAATGGCACCGAGGGTTGAGGGTTCGAGTCTCACCTATGCCATGAACTAGGCCTATTGTATGTAGGGCCTAATCTAATTGTAATTGATTCTTTGTCCTTCATTCTAACCAATCATCGTCTCAAATGGCACCATTGTTTTAAAAGAGACTGCAACAAACTCGTTCACAAAACCATTTTGCTCGTTCATCAGAACGGCGGACGGTCGAGCCCACTTTCAACAAACTTGACAAGAACTGATGTAAAACATACATAGTATGTTGGAAAGAAAATCAGTTCAATGATTAAAGCCTTAAAAATATTTATCTAGAACCTGAATTTTGTTAAAAAAAATACCTTTCTTCAAAAGTAGTCTTGTCTATATTTATAACCAAACCAATTCCCTTTATGGTACCAGACAAAATATGACAATAACAGGGAAATACACCCACAATCCTACAACACAATGGTACATTAATTTAGGTGTAAGAACAATTATATTTGGATCTTGAGGTCGTACAATTCTCTTCATTGCAACGATTGTCTGCGGTTTAAGCGTGTTTGGGAGATGCTCGCAAATTAAAACTGTAAAAATTACAGTTTTTTAAAGTCATATCTCAAGAATGTTACTTAGCACTTAGTGATAATGTTCCCTATAGGGTTTCATTAAAACTATATGCTGTATGGTGAAGTGTAAAATATTGTAGTCAGTATGGTTTTTATGTAGGTTTGTGCGAGTCCAGAGTTTTTAGTTTGATCACGTTCTGTGTAGGCCTAGGGATGTAGGTGGGGCTACCGATGCCGATTTATGATTTTGTTGATTCAGATTCTAAAATAAATTTCCCATAACTCCACTCGTCATGAATCATAGAAATAAATAACCAGGCTGGCTATTGCTGCAACCTGCAACAGGCTGTCCAGTCCAAGCCTAGGACCGCGATGTTTCGTACGGTTATCTAGACAAGGAAAAACATCAAACCGCTTTCAGAAATATTTAATAAAGTCGGGCAAATTTCTTGTCATCCTCGGCTAAAGAGAGGTCGCTCAGGCGGTGGTGAAAGTTCGTACTCTTATGCTCCGCTATGGGTGCTATCTTTCCTTACAGCATCGCTGCATTAGTAAATATAAACAGTCGATAAAAGATGTTCTCCTTCTGGCGTACATTTGAAATCGCAGGAGTTTTTTAGTTGTGTCAACAGCATTTTTTGAACTAGGTAGGATCAATTGTCAATTCTGCTGATCTTCAAAATATTACCGATTCCGAGGCATTGGCGCATCCTACTTTTTTTGATGGAATGCATTTTGTTATCTGGTATTCAAATTTATAATCCAATGCCTACATCACACTTCTGGAGTTTGCTCTGTTGTCAATTGGTTATTGGAAGTAAAATATAACATCAAACACACCCCAAAACTTTATCTACAGTGACCAAATATTTCACGATTAGATATCAAACTTTTTTCTTACTCGATTTTAAGTAGCAAATTTTCTATTTGAGTACCTACCGAATATTTGTCTCGTCTTAACAATTTATAGTAGGCTAGCTACTTGCACTCAACTGTAAAAGAGCTTTGCAAGTTTTTAATTTTCACATATGCCTCAATGATTACAATATTTTTAACTTAATTTATGCAGTCTGTAGTTTAAAGGAAACCAGGGATGACTTAAGACTTGCTGATATTTAACGTTTTTGAGATGTGACTAAAAACCGGTAATATTGTGCGGTTTTAATATAACATAGTGTGGCTCGTTAGTCGTGTGTTTAGCGTATCTGCTTCCAATGTAAAAGGTCCAGGGTTCGATTCCCGTTAAAGTCAGAAGTTTTTTAACTTCTGATTTGAATGTAAGTCCATCAGTTCTTGTAGAAAATTTTGTAAACGGTAACTTTGGAGACGTCCAGCAACGAGGCACATAATAAATTCAAAGTTGTTCTGAATCGACCTTGTTGATTCTGGCGTTGATCCGCGGGTGTTTGCATTGTCCATACCACTGATTGCTATAGTAGGTATTTCCTATTAAAAATATCGATCTTTGGTTGGTTATCGCTCACTTGTCGATTGCGTCAGGGCCTACAGGGTTGACTTGGTCGCTTTGGTTTACTGTCCCCCACTGAAAATCAGTTAGGTACCATATGACTGAGTGGGTCGACTCTAAATACAAATTTATTTATTTTATTTATTTATAACCCAACCACTAGCTTGCACAATGTGAACTGTCAATTTAAATTCAAACCTTAGCCCTAAATAGTTTCAAGCATTGCCACTAAAGTTCTACTAGTAGCCTAGATAGGGTATCCCAGTTTGACCAGCCTCGTTGCCACTGCGCTTTAAAGGCAAGAAAATGGAAAACCTTGTTACTAGTTATGACATCGGGTACCCGGAAACCGGTTCCAAACCGGTTACTACGGTTACGGTTACGAAGATTTTTTTATTTATTTAGTGTCGGCAGTTATGGTTTTAAACAGGATTGATGTTTATTGGCTTTTGAGGTTCTTAGGAAGGTTCTTTGAACATTGGGTATAAATGGCAGCCATGATGCAAAGTTAGGAAAATAATCGAAGCTGTAACGCTGCTAGTAAGCTCGTTAACGACATTCTTGGAAATACTTGGTGTAATTAATATGAATGGATCTATTGTTTTACCCTACAATTATGAGCATAGCCTACGAATTAAACGATCCACAAAGTACATACCATGATGTACATAACTAGGAAGCTTAAATTTTAAATTCAAATATATTATAACCCTCGGAAAATAATTTATCTAATTTAACCAGAATTTCTTTTTATATAAACTCGAGTATGTTTTTATTGCATTATTAACTTGTGTCAATTCTTTTAAAGCCTTTTAAGTTTGTGAGTGTAAAGTTTCTTCTATTCAGTTACACAACTGATTTGCAAAGAAGTTGCTCACAACTAAAAGGACTTCCTAAGCTTAAATATTGTCAGCATTATTTGATTGAATTTAATATGCCACAGCCTTTTTAAATCAGTGTGGGCAATGTATGTCTTTTCAAATTAAGTTTTCAATTGTGTCGATTTTCAAAGTAGTGGTATAATTTATTTATATATTTATACAATATTTCTTACTGATCAATAGGTTCTACAATAATGTGAATATTAATAGTTTGTAATAAAAATAAAACAAATCTAATTATTATTTTTCGAGGGTTGTATTCCATTCAACTTGCTTATTAGGTTCCATGTCTAGAAATCGGCCGATATGTTGCCTGACCCAAACCACACATTCAATGCTCATAGTTGTAGGTGTACCATGTAGTGGGTGATGGTATCATTGCAAACTGTTCTGTATTTATTCCTCTTGCACAGATGGGACTGGCGGTGGAATTTGTGTGAACACTATTCGATGAAGTTGCTAGTTCTTGAATGTACGGTCTAGTTCAAACCTGTTTGGATCAGTCCGTGTTCGAGAACTAGCAACTGACATGGTTGGTGGGCACTTACCAAATTTTGCCGTCAATCCTGTCTCTGCTTTGGGGAGAACACTCTGTTTACCTGAAAAGTTTCAACGCTAGACTTGGTAGCTCTGAAGTGCAAAAAAGACTTAGGTAGTATAAAAAGCGCTTTTTTGGCACATTTTTTGTGTTTTTTGGTTGTTTTTTACTTGATTTGTATTAATTTTCTTATATTTTAATGATATTTGCATTGTTTGTATTATTATTTGTTAATAAATTATATATTTTTCCAATGCAATTGTTATTTATTTACTAATTAATATTGTATTGAACCAATTGTTCACCTTGAAAAAGTAGACTAAGTCCATAAAGTAGGTCAACCAATTGTTGGCCTTGGAAAAAATGGCTATGTCCATAAACTAGGTCAACTGCTAACCTTGCAAGGTTAGCAGCTGACCCAGTAAATGGTTAAGCCTAGAAGGTAGGCCAGGATGGCCTTGGAAAAAAAGACTATCTCCATAAATTAGGTCAATGCCCAAATTGCCTTATTCGGCAAGCTTGGGACCGACCAACCATTAGGTCAATCCCAAGATTGCTTTCATAAGGCAACTTGAACACTGAAAGGAACAGAACAAGGTGTTAGTTGTACATGATAAACCAGTGGGAATCAGAAGGTGCTAAGTACAAATTAATATCACAACAACGGCATGGGTTAAACAACATTTATTGATCGTGCTGTACAAGAAATGGCCGTGGAGAAACAGGCTATCTCCACGGCCTTGAAATTGCAAAGTGATAAGGATTAGCACATGATATATTGAGCAAGAAATCTGTACATCTCCATGGCCTTGAAACTGCAAAGTGATAAGGGTTGGCACATTAGTCAGCTCACCAAATTTGATTCGAAGGTTGAGTGTTCATGAAGAGATGTTCGAAGTGCAGAATGTGATCGTAGAGAAGGTCAATGCAGCGAGCAGAGGTGTAAGATGTGCGTATCTTGATGTGTCTTGCATCAAGACGCTTGCAACCATCTGAAACAATAACAACAACATGGAATTAGTTTCAGAGCAACATGCAAGCAGTCGTTGCAAGACAGACATGTACATGGCACATTTGTTAGCACTCAAATTAAGATGTACAATGTTCAGGAGAAAAATTGAAACTACATACCTACGTGAATTCTAAGGAGCACATGACATATTTTTATACAGAATAACATACAACAAACCAAATTGGTGTATAGTAGTGAATGTTGTTCTGTATAAAAATATCTGTCTGTGCATTTTAGAATTCACGTATGTACATAGTTTCAATTTTTCTACAGAGCATTGTTCATTTTAATTTGAGTGCTTACGAGCGTGCAGTGTACATGTCTGTCTCATGAAGACTCTTAGGAACAAAAGAGTCAAGTATTAGTGGTCAGAGAGCTCTAGGCTGGGCAAGTAACTTTCAAGGTGGATAGCATCTTACGCGAGTGGGGGGCGGGAATCTGCCATAGAAACACAAAACACACACATTGATTTGTTGAACTACGTAAGTAGGTGGCTCACCTGTTAGGGAACTGTACTTTTAGCATATTGTGATAATTATGAATCTAAAAAGCAAACTGTTTTTTTGGAGAAGTTTAAAAGGTAAACTGCCGGTTTCCTATCTGCCCCTCCTCCCCTCCTGCAGTGTTGCAAGTCTACTGTAAAGGCACGGAGCAATGTTCAAAAATATGTGTCCCGACAGGGGATTTAACCTGATTCATCCGCCTATACGTAGTGATGCTTAACGAGTAAGCCATCAGGCCCTACTGGGCACATCTCTAGAATAGGCCTATGTCAGAAGAATATTTTGAGGTTTGAAGCCATAATAGAAAATAGAAATGCAAACAATTTATCTATAAAAAATATTGTTTCCATATAAAAATTTTATGAATAAATGGGGAAAATTATGTAGGTCTACGCTGCCCATAGATATTGAACACCTATAGTAGGCTAGATCACAGTCATTAATCCACTTCCGTGACAATTCGAAGCCATCTTGAATATGGCAGTTTGCATGTTAAAGTACCTAGATGGGAGCCCAAATAGTTCTCAAGGTGGTCGTCAGGTTGACAGGTGAGCATACTAGCCATTAACACCAAATGATTACCAAATTCCCTTATGCAATGACTTCTTATTGTTTCTGTTTGTGCATTCCCATGCTTCACAAGCAAAAACCATATCAAACAATCCAGAAAAATACTTTATTGCATTAAAAAAACATATATTAAAACGCCAAATCGCCATATTGAATATGGCAGATTGGCGCTTCAATTTGCTACGCTCGCGACTGTGCGTACGTATTGGAGACTGCAGATCTAGCCTACTATAAGTGTTCAATATCTATGACGCTGCCCTATAAGATTTTAATAGGCCTAGTTTAAAATTATCAGAAAATTACAAAATCCAACCCAACTGGGGATTGAACCCAGGCCTCTCTCACTTGCTCAGTGGTCTAGTAATTTAAGAATCTTCACGAGACATTCATGTATTCTCACGCTCATAAGTACTCGCATTAATTTGTACAACGCTCTGGAGAAAATTTGAAATTACATATGTGAATTATAAAATGCACACAGACATTTTTATGCAGAACAACATACAAAAGACAGAATTGCTTTATAATAATATACATTACTATACACCATGTTTGAGCAAAAAAGTGGACGCACTGGAAGGATCCTTGCGTTGACTTTATGCTTAAACATGGTGCATAGTAATGGTGTTTATTACATAAAGCAATTCTGTTTTTTGTAGTTGTTCTGTATAAAAATGTGTTTTGTGCATTTTAGAATTTGCATATATGTAATTTCAAATTTTCTCCAGAGCGTTGTACAAATTAATGGAGTACTTACGAGCGTGAGAATCCATGAATGTCTCGTGAAGACTCTTTTAGACACGCACCAGGCAGCAGGAGACCCGGGGTCAATCCCCAGTCGAGTTAGGTTTTGTGTTTTCCATACCATCAATTCTTAAATAGAAAATTTTCCTCCTAATTACATCATTACAAAATAGAGTTGCCATTTGAAGATCACACAATTAAAATTCACACAAAATATGCAAAATCTTTTATAAATGATTTCTTTGGTACAATAAAAGCTAACTGTAGTCGAATGTTACATGAATAACTTAGACGTTTTGAAAGCAAGAAGATTATTGACTACCGATTGATTATCAACTGATCGCTAATCAGCGGCAACCCTAGGAACGAGCCCAGTTAGAGCTACAATAGAAATAATGTGCAGAATCTAATAAACATTTAAAACATTTACTCTACGTGACCGAATCTGGTGAAGACCGTTCTCTCTACGCAATAGTGTTGTAAGCCTTGAAATATTTTATGTGAAATATAAATAAATTCAAAAATAGGTATTAACAATATCTGTTTATAAATTAAGTAGAAAAATAATGTTTTTTATGATTTTAAAAGAATCAATGTCAACACAAAAATATAAAATAAAAGCACAATTTTACATAATTAAGGAAATACAAAAAGTTTATTGTCCTTGTTTACCATCAGCAATAAATTCTCTTCTCGTCAATGTTGCATGTAAAGCTTACGTGATGTGAAACATGGGGACATTAACATCAGAAGGTATATTTTAAAGGCAGTGAAATTTAAATTGAAATATTTCACAAAAATAAATTTCATGAAATTTTACAACACTATACGCAATAGACAAGAACGATCATTTCATGTTGTACTTCGAAGGGATTTGTTTTACACCTGCTTTCTCCACTTCCGTTAAGCTGCTCAAATATAGAATCTGATTTTGTGCAAAAATATTGAGAGGTATAGGCTATTCCAGTTTAGAAGTCCAATTGCAGTGTTGAATTCAGGACATTTTACAAGGGGGGGCGTTTACAAAGTAAGGGGGTAAGACAAAGGCAAAAGCATTACTGTCTTAGAAGGGGGAGGGTGGGTGGCATTGGAGGGAGGGAGTTAAAAATTACGTTTTCTTTGAATTTGCGCAGGAGACAAGGGGTCTTGAAATAACTAGGAAAACGCTCAAGTCCCGCCGCGTTGATGGATGAGCTTTTTTGTAAGTTTTTAGTTTGCGTAGGACCACTTTTCCTTTGCAAGTGCTTTTTAAATGCATTGTAGGTGATTGTTGTCAAGTTTCTATTGTTACTTGTTAATTGTTAAACTCATATTAAAACCTTTATTCAATGGATTCTGGCTAACTTTTTTAACTTTTTCTTTCAGAAAGCAATACATAACCATTACCTTAATGTACATGTAAAATATGAACGTTGTAGCCCCACCCGTTTGGTCAGAATCGGCCCAAATGTCACGAAAATATCGCACTAAAAATCGAAAAAAATCGTAAAAGTACGATATTCATGAGAAATATTTCTTCGATTGTACCCAAAAACAATACAGCTCTAAGTTCAGAGATTTCGAAGGTCCCCTCCAATTTTCATCAAGATCGGATATGCCGTTTGCCTGGTAGAGAGCGAACAAACAGACAAAAATACAAACAAAAAAAAACAAAAAAACATTGGAGCTAAATTTTTTGAGGGGTCAGTGAAATTGAAGTCTTCGCTTCGCTCATCCAATAATATTTGTATATACGTGCCTACTCACCCAACTATATAGGCCCCTAGTATATATATTACAAATCAAATCGGATCAGTGTTAATTGATTCTGCAGACGAACTAACGACGCTTGATAACAAAGGTTCACTAAAAGTCGGTTCACTGTTCTTTTAGTTTCACGAAAAAAACCCGACAATAATGTCGTTTTAGACATTTTCAAGGTAACTTAAAACGAGGTTCATATTCCAGTATTTTTACTACGAAACAAATCTTTACTATGTATGCGCACTAACTGCTTTGCCATTTGGTCCATCAACTAATTCAGAAGCAAGTCCAGTGGTTAATTTGGGGGCGGACGCGTCCACCCACTTACTTTTTGAAATGTCATCTTTGTAAATTCAAAACAATGTTGTTATACACTACAAAAATATGATGTACGGTATGGGTTGAACAAAATCTTTTGTATAGGCTTCTTTTGAACGCGATTTCCTGAACTGCCAGCCTGGCAGCCCATGTTACAATTTATTGGCTTTGGTCCCTTTATTCACCGCAGCGGTTGTGCTTGACAATGATGAAGAAGAAGGTGAATTGAGCATGTAAAAACTCAATGTGGTTTGCAAATAATTTTTAATTCAAGTTATCTCCAGGAAGAGTTTTTGTTATTTCCACCAAGTAATACCCAATTTAATTTCTTAATGTGACATTATTTAAGGGGGGGCGGTAGTCCAAACAAGGGGGGGCTTAGCCCCCCCTTGAGCATGCCTGAATTCAACACTGAGTCCAAAGTTAACAGAACCACATGTAGCAAAACCTATTTAGGGTAATTTGAATTTTTATTTCATTTTAGGCCTATTGCTTAGTGGCATTTTTATTGCTACTTGAGACTATGAGAGGCAAGGTAAGGGTGAAGGACAGTTACAGAAACAGGGGATATGAACCCGCGTCCCTTGGTGTGATTACGCTTCGAACCTGGGAATGAATCGTATGACCCACCACGGATTTGAAATTCAAAATCTTAACTAATGACAAGTAGTAGGTCTAGTATCCATTATCGGTGGCAGTTTTACCGAGTGATGTGTTTTATTGTGATCCTTTGCCAAGGATTTCTGTACCGTTAAAGAGCCTATAGGATTTTAGTAATAATTATTTAGCATGCCCACATTGTAGCAATCTACCTTAGGTTCCGCCAGGCCTACCTACCATTTACTATTGATTTGTATTGTTAATGGAAAGTTAGCAAGTTCTATAGAACAAATTACAGCATTGTTCAAAAAGAGGTGTTCCGGCCGGGGATCGAACCCAGGTCCTCCCTCGCACAATTAAAATATCTTATTCTTTCAAACTCAGCAATGGCTGAGAACTACGGCCTATAGTTTCTCTCTACTGCACTAGCTCATGGGGCTTGCCACTAACAATATCACGAACGGATATGGTTTTGAAACCTGCATTATATGGTACATAGAAGTTCTGTAGTTGTCATCATCCTCACCTATTGCTAATTATTTAGTCATTAATATGGAATCCAATAGCACAATTGCAACGAATACTGACGTCAAGTAACAAAACAAACAATTAATTTATATTTTGATGTAATTAACTAACACCTTTAATTTTGAAATTGAATTAGAAACGTAGCTCTGGATATAACATTGTGGTGCACGCCATCTAGATTCTCTTCACACCGAAAATACTGTAAATAAATAAATAAATAAATTGTATTTAGAGTCTACCCACTCAGTTATATAACTCAGGGTTGCCACCAAGTCAATTTCTTTATCCTTGAAAGATACTTAAAAAATCCTGAGAATTCCTTGAAAACAGTTATTTAGCATTTAGCGTATTATAACCGCGAAGGAATGTTACAAGTTTACAGGTTTCATACCAAAATATGTTATGCCAGCCTGATTTTCGAGAATCTAGTCAAAATTACATGCAGACAAACGCATAAAAATCAGAATTTTCTTCTAATATATTTTAACGTTTTACTTTTAGGCCTACTCACCATAACTACCACTTGCGGTAAATGTTAGGCCTGATGTTTTTTTACTGTCTACATTGCTTGTTTTTGGCTGAATTTAAAACATGTATTAATTTAATGGATTTTTTAAAGACAGTAAAAAATCCTAAAATTTTGCCCAAAATCCTGTTATCATTGAGACACTCTAAAAATCCTGAGAAAAGGATAAAATCCTTGAAAGTGGCAACTCTGATATAACTGATTTTCAGTGGGGGACAGTAAATCAAAGCGACCAAACCAACCCTGTAGGCCCCGACGCAATCGACGAGTGAGCGATAACCAGCCAAAGATCAATATTTTTAATAGGAAATATAGCAATCAGTGGTATGGACAGTGCGAGCACCTGCGGACCAACGCCAGAATCAACAAGGCCGATTTAAATCAACTCTGAATTTATTATGTGCTTCGTTACTAGGACGGCTCCAAAGTCACCGTTTACAAACTCCTAAGACAAGAACTGATGAACTTAAGTCCAAATCAGAAGTTAAAAAAACTTCTGACTTTGGCGGGAATCGAACCTTGGACCTTCTGCATTGGAAGCAGATACGCTAACCACAAGACCAACTAGCCACACACTGTAAACACTAAAGCAAATCTATTGACTATAGCAAGCGGTGGCAGAGGAGAGGTGTGGGTGGGATACTAGGGATGTGTAGAGCTCAAAGTTAATGTACAGTGAACCAGGAGGAATAATTTGTTATGCTCATTAATCATTTGCAAAACTAAGATGTCGTCAAAACTAGGGACGTCAAACAATATTAGGCCTATTATTATTGGAGCATTGGGCCTGTGCTTAGCTTACAACAATTCAATATTGATCATGATTCATGATATTGATAAATATGTTGTTAGCTGAGCTTGATTAGTAATATTAATATTGATTGTTGTCCTCCTTAGTAAATAAGTTTTTTAACTGAATAGGATAGACGTTAAATAAATAAGTAGATAAAAATGGATGAAAATGACCATGTGTAAATTATTTAAACTGGTTTTTTAACACTAGGAATGAGGTCAAAACAAAAATCTACTTTAGTTTTACTATATTTATATGGGAAAGAATGCAAAAAATTAAGATAAATAAAATATTAAATTATCAATTGATATCTAGGCCTAGTACCGGTAACAAATTTGCCATTATTTTCTATTCAATGCTGATTATTCAGGAGTTTATTTCAATCTATGAATAATAAATCGTTTTACATCCCTTGTAAAAGCTACATGATTGAAATTGACCGTTTCATAAGATTCTGAGAGAATTTAAATAAGGAGGTAGGAACTTGAGGGGACACTACTGCCTGCGTAACGACGGGCCTACATACACATCCAACGTAATAGTTATCCACCAGAATGACTAGATTATACTAATGTCCTTGCTACCGACCATTCAGGTTGACCTATCCGACTAGAGGTGCCGCAGAATCTAGCACCGTTCTCATTGACGCACCATGACCACTGATACAAAGAGAGATATCGTAAAGAAAGATCAGAGAAGCTAGAACCACCTCCTGATGTATAATCATTGTATTCTATGTAGGCCTAATGTATTTTGTACTATGAAGTTGAAAGTGGTTGTGTACGTCTGTTGTGTGTGGGTTGTGTACTTGAAAATCAGCCTGTCTGGGACTCGAACCCAGATCATCTGGCTATGCTTACTTCTCAATTGTTGCTTAGGCTACTATAATGAAGTATTAAAACTTTGGCTATTTGTTTGTTTTTCAAAATTAATTAAATAAATGACCAAATAAATTTGTATTTAGAATCTACCCACTCGGTCATATAACTGATTTTCAGTGGGGGACAATAAACCAAAGCGACCAAGCCAACCATGTAGGCCCCGAAGTAATCAACGAGTGAGCGATAACCAACCAAAGATCAATATTTTATTAATAGAAAATATAGCAAACATTGTAAATTATTGTAGTTTTTTTTACTAGGATAGACGTTAAAGAAATAAAAAAATAAGTAAGCAGATAACCGATTATTGAACAAATTCATTTCTGTTAGTTCATTTCCGTTCGTATTGAAGAGAGGTGGGTTCAAACGCAGGAAAGATACCAAGGTGAAATGTGTGAATAATTCTGAGAGAAAGTGCTACGAGGAAACAATATTTATTGGGGACGAAAAGAAGACGATATGCGCTCTGGTGGTTTTGTCTGGAACTATAATCGTGAGGATACCGAGTTGACAGCTGCACGGAATGTCATTGAGAATGGCTACGTTTTTACCAAAGAAAGCTGCTAATTTAAAACGATTGCTTAGTTTTCCAATGTAAGAACAAAGCAAGCGATCAACGGGAAATAAGCTTTCATACTTTTGCAAAAGATGGACAATACGTTTATGTCTAAAATGCTTACGGTGATGAAGAAAAAGTTGACAGGAAGAAGGCGTGGATCACGGCATTGCGTATTGACAAAAATGTCTCGAATTCAATGGTTGTTTGTTTTGTTCTGTTCTGAAATTATTCCTATTTATTTACCAAAGGCCTAGGCCTATTATTTATTATTGTTCATCCCGCTCCTAGTAGCAGTAGCTTCATAGTAGCAGCTCTTGGTCTATCCCCCCCATAAACCCTACGCCTGTAGGCCTATGAGGATGCCTTACTTACTAGACACGGGATTGTTTATTTGCATGTGTTGGGAGGGCTACAAGGGCAGGACTGACCATCTGCCTCACTAACCCTTTAACCTCTACTTAGTTAATGTAAGACCATGGAGTTTAAAATAGTAGGCTAGCCCTACCTACTGTCCGTCGTACGATTATGGGCGCGTCACTCTAGCCTAGGGGATATTTTTATTAGTCTATAGGCCTAAGTTTGCCTCAGCCTTCGAACCCAAGTTTATTTCCAATTAGATTCACATGGTAAGACTAAGCCAAAGCATAGGTGATTGCACGTAGGCCTAGAATGTGTTGGAAAGGCTACATGTCGGTCCTGCAGTTGGCATTGCCGGGCTAGACTAGGGCCTGGGCTAGGCTAAACAGAACTTGGCAACAGGCCTCGACCCTACATATTCTTGACTAGTAACCACCAATCTCTATTTACGATTTGCCTAGTAACCCCTAGGTCTAGGCCTATGTGCTGCCTACATTTGTAGTAAAGCTAGCCTTGGTGTAGGCCCTAGCTAGTAGACCCAATTAATGTTCTACTAGGGTAGGCCTAGGTTAGGCCTGGTCTACGCTATAACTAAACCCCAATTTAATACTTTTTCCCTTTCATTCAAGGTTTTGCGAGTCTTGATTACATTCTAAATAAAGAAACATTTCGTTAAAATTTAAGTTTAAGGCTATTCCACCGCGTTTTTCTATTTTCCAAAATATGCTACTAAGTTAAAATATAGTGAATGGCTTTGAAACATGGCTATTTTAGAAAATCAAAAATATTTTTTCCCAATTTTTCTGATCCGGTACACGGCCAATATAGCCACCTCAAAATAATTTCAAACTTCAATTCGCCAGGGCACACCATTCAACGTACGGTGTTGTGCTTTTGTGACATTAATTTTTAACTGTTTTTCTATGGACTGACTGAGAGAAAACAGATTTATTTTAACAATTGTCTTTCCAGCGAATTTTTTCGTTTGGCGGTATTTTTTACCGATTTGTACCGCCAAACGAAAAAATTCGCAGGAAAAACAACTGTAAAAAAAAAGATCTTTTTTTCTCTCAGTCAGTCCAAAGAAAAACAGTTGAAAATTAATGTCACAAAAGCACAACACCCTACGTTGAATGGTGTGCCCTGGCGAATTGAAGTTTGAAATTATTTTGAGGTAGCTATATTGGCCGTGTACGGATCAGAAAAATTTGAAAAAAATATTATTGATTTTCTAAAATAGCCAGGTTTCAAAGCCAGTCACTATATTTTGTCTTAGTAGCATATTTTGGAAAATAGAAAAAACGCGGTGGAATAGCCTTAATGCCATGTCTTGCATCGAATTTATCCTCACGTCTTCCGCCATCTTGAAACGACACGACTGCCATCTATATTTAACTTTGCTGCCCAATTGGGCATGATTTGAGAGCATTTCCAGAAGTTGGTTGGCATGATGTGAATTTATGCAAGGTTGTCAAGCAAGGATAACAAGTAACAACACAACTTCTATAATTTATGGAACAACAAAACCCGCGGATCAACGCCAGAATCAACCAGGCCGATTCAGAACAACTTTAAATTTGTTATGTGCTTCGTTGCTAGGATGGCTCAAAAGTCACCGTTTACAAATTCCTAAGACAAGAACTGATGGGACTTCAGTCCAAATCAGAAGTTAAAACACTTCTGACTTTAGCGGGAATTGAACCATGAACCTTATGCATTGGAAGCAGAGATACTAACCACAAGACCAACGAACCACACATTCCAACTACTCTATTGGGTACTTTAAAGCCAGCCTGTCTGGGACTCGAACCCAGATCATCTAGCTATGCCAACTACTCTATTGTTGTTGAGATATTATAATGAAGGTTAAAACTTTGGTTATTTAATTGTTAATGTTTTTCAAAAGTAATTGGGTACTTTAAAGTCAGCCTGTCTGGGACTCGAACCCAGATCATCTGGCTAAGCTATCTACTCTATTGTTGCTTGAACTACTATATTGAAGTGTTATAACTTTCCTTCTTTTATTGCTGATGTTTTTCAAAGGTCGTTGTAAAAGTGTTTGTTGTGTACTTGAAAGTCAGCCTGTCTGTGGAGAATAATCAATCTTTGAGCAATTGACGACTAATATCGCCACTGGGAATAAAAAAATGCTTAATCCTTGGTCTTTCACTAGGACAGAACTTTGCAATAATTTAACATAAAAATACTGATTTTAGCTGTTTCAATAGGGAGATTGAGAAACCATCAGTTACCGATTGATAATCCAATCAATAGTTTGCGGCAACCCTACAATCAAGCCGAGTTGAAATGAGGTAAGAGTCGCGATGGAAATAAAAACTTGACAAACAAACATTGAAATTTGTTTGGTTCATCCAGGCTTACCATAAAAAGTAATCTATTAAATACAATATAAATGTAATACGTGTTGGCTAGGTCTACTTGGCTAGGTTTACTGTCTCCCACTGAAAATCAGTTATGTTCACGACTGAGTGGGTAGACTCTAAATACGGACTTGTTTATTTTATTTATTTATTCGAGTTGTTGTGTCATACTTTGCAATGCCTCAAATATAAACCTAGTTGGTCCTAAGCAATCACCAAGGGTCATGGGTTCGAATCCTGTATTTAAAACAGGAGTTTTGTGTCACTATTCTTCATCCTCATCTATCCCAAGTCTAGGTCACTCTCACAAATAGCACATACGTCAAGAAACAAAATCTATCGACCTAGGCCTATAAATGAATTTTTAAAAAATATGTATGTAGCTGTATGAAAGAAAACCTACATTACATAACTGAATAGGATCTGAATTGGGGACGTGACAAGTTTTTAACGCAAACTGTGCGAGTGCTGCGCTTGAATAAGCGTTGTTAATTGTTTTCCCGCAACTTTGCACTAGAAAATTGCTTAGAACACCAATGTTCATTACAGTCATTTCAAAGGGAAGTTACAAACAAAATAACCTATATTATCAGTGAAAAACTAATTACAATAATGAACTTGGTAGTTATCTCAAATGTTGCCACCTACATTGGAACAGTTTAAAGGGGAGAAGATGTAGGGCCTTCAGTATATGGTATGATTTATAGGCCTAGCTAGTTATTTATTGGTCACTAACAACAGGTTAGGAACAGGGATCCAAGGAGGGTACTGACTTAATTTGTGAAATCTTGCTCAATGAAATTATAATAAACTAGGAAAACGCCGAAAGTCGTTGTTGGATGAGCGTAATTGGTGCATTGTGCCGCCTTGTCTTATGTTAATTAAACGAATTTAAAAAAAAACGGAAATTTGTAATTTTTTGTCAGAAATAATTCTTCGATTAACCTCAATTTCGGCATGAATCTATTGATTAATAAAATGAAGGTTCTATTAAAATTTAATTACGATCGGATTAACGATGTAGGTGGTAGAAAGTGAAGAACGTCTAAAATTAATAAAAAACATCGAAAAATTGCAATTTTTATGAGAAATAATCTTAGATTGTGCTTAAATTTGACACATGTTTAGAGTTTCATATAAGAAAGGTCCCATTCAAATTTCATTACGATCGAATTATGCATGTAGGTGTTTAAGAGCGAAGAATTTCCCAAAAAATCGCAAAAAATTGTAAAATTGCGATTTTCATGAGAAATAATTTTTCGATTGCGCTCAAAAACGTGGCAGTTCTAAGTTCAGAGATTTTGAAGGCCTCCAGAAAATTTCATCGCAATTGGAGTAGCGGTTTAGCCGGAATCGTGTTAACAAACACACAAAAATACAAACAGAAAAAAAAAGAAAAAAAGAAAAACATTCCGGATTTTTTTTTCCAGTGTAGTAAAATGGAATCTTCGCTTCGCTCATCAATAAAAATAATAAAATAAATTGTACTATTTAGAGTCTACCCACTCAGTTATATAACTGATTTTCAGTGGACGAAAGTAAATCAAAGCGACTAAGCCTACCTTGTAAGCTCCGACGCAATCGACGAGTGAGCGATAATCAACCAAAGATCAATATTTTTAATAGTAGTAAATATAGCAATCAGTGGTATGGACAGTGCGAACATCCGCGGATCAATGCCAGAATCAACAAGGCCGATTCAGAACAACTCTGAATTTATTATGTGCTTTGTTGCTAGGACGGCTCCAAAGTCACCGTTTACAAACTCCTAAGACACGAACTGATGGACTTAAGTCCAAATCAGAAGTTAAAAAACTTCTGACTTTGGCGGGAATCGAACCCTGGACCTTCTGCATTGGAAGCAGATACGCTAACCACAAGACCAACGAGCCACTAATAATTATGCGTTATCCTTTGAACAGAATGGTCAAATAGAAAGAAAGTTGGTTTGTCTAATTTTGAACCATTTATTGCATAATCAAAGACTTTATTGTAGGCATTATGTTTATTCAACAAGAAAAACGTTCTAGTATGTTATTTTCTATTTTCATCCAAAAGTGGGTTATTTTGTGTTTTGAAATGGTATTCAAATGCACGAGGCCAACGTACGCAATCAAAAACATTTTACAAGCAATTTTGAGCCTACATCACAACTAAATCCCTATTTACAGCCTTTGTTTGCTTTTATTTGTGTAATTGGATGAGTGAAGCAAAGACTTCAATTTCACTAACCCCTCAAAAAATTTAGCTCCAATGTTTTTTTGTTTTTGTTTTTGTATTTTTTTTTTTTGTATTTTTGTCTGTTTGTTTGCTCTCTACCAGGCAAACCGCATATCCGATCTTGATGAAAATTGGAGGGAACCTTCGAAATCTCTGAACTTAGAGGTGTATTGTTTTTGGGTACAATCGAAGAAAATATTTCTCATGAATATCGTACTTTTACGATTTTTTCCGATTTTTAGTGCGATAATTTTGCGACATTTGGGCCGATTCTGACCATATGGGTGGGGCTACAATGTTCATATTTTACATGTACATTTAGGTAATGGTTATGTATTGCTTTATGAAAAAAAAGTTGAAAAAGTTAGCCAGAATCCATAGAATAAAGGTTTTTAAATGAGTTTTTTGAGGTACATAATAACAATTAACAAGTAACAATAGAAACTTGACAACAATCACCTACAATGCGTTCAAAAAGCTCTTGCAAAAGTAAAGAGACCCCACGCAAACTAAAAACTTACAAAAAAAGCTCATCCATCAACGCGACTAAAAAAAGCGTTTGCAAAGCTTCCTAGTCATATAAGAATACCAAGAGAAACAGAACGGTTGGAACACGAATCAACGAACAAGAGCCCAATATAATCTGGTCAGATTATACTATTGTTTTGCTTAGGCTTTGTTGCACTAGGAGTGTTCTGAGCTCAGCATGACCATAGATAATATCCTGTCAGCTTATGCAAGGAAGAAATTATTTCAGTTTTATGTTTTGTAGAAGACGCTCAAAACAAATTATTTTTCAGTTATCCATATGAAAAATAATGCAAAAATTGGAATTTATAAAAACAATGTCTAATAACAAATTTGTTAAGTTATTTTTTATTCTATATCGTTTCAACAGGGTTTGTTTTTTATTTGTATCAATTAATCGTTGGGTATCTCTGAAAGTAGGCTAGGCCTACATGATTTAGAATTCATGGAAAAATAATAAATATAATCAAGTCTCAGGTGGCAGGAACCAGGTGGGGGAAACTCTCCTGCCTAACACGATGGGACAGCTAACGAAGAGTTTGTTTTCCGTTACGATACAGCGACACTGCCTATTCTCATTTTCTTGCCCAAGGTACGTATATGACCTTCCAATGCACCGTGACCATCGATACAAAGAGGGCTAAACACCTTCTGTAGTGAACTCTGACTGAAGAGAAACTATACTGTAAGCAGGTGCTTTGAAACTATCCTAAAACTTGCTACGAATATGGAATGTACGCAACAGCATTAAGGCAGGCATTCTAACCATGGCAATCGTTTGTGGGAAAATGGATAATGTAGGTACAGCTAAACTAGGGGAAAGTTGAGGTAATGAAAGTTTATAATTTAAATAATTCAATTTTGTTTACATAATCAAAACTTTTAATATCCTTTTGAATTTCTTTACGGACTCTGCAAGGGATTATAGATTCCGACTTTTGGGCAGCGATCGTGAGCCATTGATTGGAATTGCGAACTGTTTTTCAACTAAACCATCTCCCGCATACACTCTTCATAATAGTTTCATTCATTTTACAAAGACCTGTTTTTATAGACTATGCAGAGACTTATAGATTTTGAATCACGGCCTAAGTGCGGTGATTGCGTTGTTAAATAATCCTATAACTTGCTAGGAATAAGGAATGTATGCAACGGTATGAAGGGCTATATTGGATTGAAAGCGTTCAAACTATAGTGATCGTAAGTGGGAAATGGACAATGATGTACAAGACAGCTACAATAGAGAAGGTTGAGGTAATGAAAGTTGGCGATTTGAAAATTTAAATTTAGCCCACAAAATACCAAAATTTGAATTTCTTCAACTGGTTTAAGGAAGTAATTTTTTATTTTTGACGCAAGCTTATTTTTTGCGATTCAATTTATCATTAGACTAGGGGAACATGCTGTACCTTGGACATAGTTGTACCTTGGACCATTCAAGATATCTCTGCTATCTTGTGGTAAAAAAAATAACTAAAAATTCTAGTTATCAATTATGCCACTAGGTGTCAGACTATACCAAACTGGGATGGTGGTAGAAAACCTAACATCATTAAAAAAATAATTTGTGTTTTCAACCTTTCAAAGTAAATATTTTGCATGTTACTATTTTGCTTTTTAAAGCCTTGAATGATATTTTACTGCTAAAACACTTTATTCAGTCTGAGAACCATGTTTTGATGTATAATTATACCAATTACATAAAACAGGCAACTTAACCTCAAACTAAATTAGAGGGAAATCAAAAATTTATGTGCTTGGTTGTACCTTGGATCACCTAACAGTAATGTACCTCGGACCATGTCCAAGGTACATTTAACATGGTATTTTCTATACCATGGTAGGCCAATTTGTTTTGTTTCTTTAGATAATGTCACGAAGTAAGAGGGCAAAGTGAGGGTGAAATTAGTGGAGTTGGGGGGGGGGGGGTCGCAAAGTGCCGTGGGGGGAAGCATAAAATATGTTGCCGTTGTCAGCTAGGCCCCCCACGGCGCTTCGCGCCACCCTCCCCCCCAACCCCACTAACCTACTATTCACTTTTGTTTTGGGGGGGGGGCTAGCTGACCACGGCAACGCACTTGATGCTTCCCCCCCAACCCCCTTAACCTACTTTCCTTTTTTTGGGGGGAGGGGGGGTTCCCTACATTGGAGAACTACCCAATTTTTTCTATCATTCAAAATAGCTGGCCTTAATAATATTTTTGTCAATAGAAATATAACTACACTCCCACTCTTAAAATATGAAGTACTAACAAGAAAGAAAACATTAAGTACCCTAGACTTAAGGCCTATCCTTCAATTTTCTATGTAATTTATGTACATAATTCAAGGTACGAATTACATGGTCCAAGGTACGAATTACATGGTCCAAGGTACATTGCTATGCTGTACCTTGGACCACTTTGCACTAATTATTAAAATGGTTAATATATAGCAATAATTGTAAAGTGCCATATACAATAAAATTAACAAAGTTTGTTCAAGACATGTTCTAGCAAATACAAAAAAATAAACCAAAATCACCATCTCATTTCTCCAGAAACCATATAAATGTAAAAAGTGGTCCAAGGTACAGCATGTTCCCCTACTTGATACAATTTTTTTGCAATTAAGTCTAATCAAACAAATAATATTAAAGGAATAATCTTTACAAGAAAGTGGAATTTGGGGTCTGAACTGATAGATCCTGGAATAAAGTACAAGTTTGGCTAATTTCATACAATATGGAATATTCCACTTCCGTCAAATACTGTACAAATAGATTTTTTAGAAGAAGTATTTCGTTCCGATTACAAATATGTACTTAGTTTTTCCGTAAAATAATAATCCAATAATTTAGGCCTATAGCAGTTTTAAAAACAGCATTTTTTAAATACCGGTATTCTAAGAGCGGCAAAAACGGCTATGATGTCAGAACTGTGTTGAACCAACGCCGTCTGGATACACATACATACATCCAGACGGTGGTGTTTTAAACAAAGCAGCGCCTAGCGTAGCCTACAGTAATGTCAACAGTTTGCGGACATTTTACATTTAACGCCTAGCCAGAAAACGAGAAAAGTTGACATTGCAATCAAAAAACAAAATTGAAACAGGTCTAGGCCTAGGCGTAGAAAATTATTTATAATACAACAGTCTAGGGCAATTGTTCCTGTAGGATATAGGCCTTGGTATGTGAATACTAAAAGTACTCACTTGACAAGCCCTTGGCTTAGCTTGCCAACCCTAACCTGGACTTCCGTGTTCTGACACACATCCCGCACAAAAACCATACTTAGATGACTAATTAAAGCCTATTGTAGATAAAGAATAGCATAGTCCTAGGCTGTGCAAAAATTTAGGACAAAATGCTCGTAATTCTTTATCTCAATGATCTCGCAAAATCTCCTGACACATACGAAAAAAGAAAAAGAAAATTCGCTTAAAATGTACATCGTTTAAGTGGCTGTGGAGTTGTGTTTGTTGTTGAGCGGATGGGCGAGCACCACCGTCTGTATGTAAATATGTACAAATATACGTACATTTAGTTTCTAATTGGCCTTGACTCAACACAGTTATGACGTAGTACCGTCCAAAGATGGCGCACGCTCGTTTTTGGTGCGCAAACTGTCCAATTTACTTCTTGTTTAAATTACACAAATTACATTTTTTTTTATAAAAAAAGTGCAGTGACTATTAAGACATATAAGAATTTAAATAAACTATAAAATAGTAAGTAGAATATTCCCTATTCTGTAAGTGATAAAAAAGTTTAGGAATGAAGAAGATGGGGGACGCCAAGGAAAAGATGGGAAACTACCATATCAAGAGGCTAAAGACTTGGAGGCAAGAGGAGAGAGCTGTGAAGATTATAGTAGAAGTGATAGTATTGAAGAGAGGTGGGTTCGAAGTTCGAATGCAGGAAAGATACCGAGGTGAAATGTGTGAAGAATTCCGAGAGAAAGTGTTACGAGGAAACAATATTTATTGGGCATGGTTTGGGAGCATTTCCAGAAGTTGGTTGGCATGATGTGAATTTATGCAAGGTTTTCAAGCAAGGGTAACAAGTAACAACACAACTTCTATAATTTATGGAACATGGATAATTGGATATGGAAAAAATAGAAACTAAGAATTAATCACAGCCGTGTATTGAACCCAGGTATCCTGATTGCCGGTCGGAAGCTGTATCATAAGTTATAGCAAATTTGTCAGAAAAAAAATCAAAATTTTAAATTTTACTATGTAGGCCCTATTCATAGTTTTAAAAATGCTCTTATTATTTTATCTTTTATCATGTTGTAGATGTTACTTAGATTTCTGTAGCTTGACAAGGTGTTTGAAATTAAGTATTAGACTTTCTTTAAGAGGGGGGGGGGGGGATGTTGCATGGCAAGGATGTCGTGGAAGATGTACACCCGAGGATGCTTGAAGGGGGGAGGGTGGTTATGAAAAGGCTGGAGAATTAATTAATTGATTGATTGATTTTTGTTGCTTAATGTCTCTATTATTGCAGTATTGCTATTCAAGCGATGGTGATAAGACGCGGGTGAAGGACAATAATTAGCCTACAAAAAACATGCCTTATGGCTTAAATGCGGGATTCGAACCCGCGTTCTCCTAGTGATATACACTGTGGTCCTAAGCCCTAATCGTATGAGCCACAGCGGATGACATAGGATAGGATGTAGTGGTGGGTGCTAGGGGTAGGGTGCTGGTTACACCACCAGATTTGCACTTTTCTGACAACATTGGGAGAGAAGGTAGAAAGCAGTAATGGGCACGATAGGGAGCAAAGCTTCCCTATACTAATCACTTTTCTGTCAGTCAGTGTCACGTTTCACGATAAAAACCGTATATAACCTCATGACTCGCATGCGTTTTTGGATGATATTAACCCCCCCCCCCCAATAAAGAGTAAAGACCACACCAACAGAGACGATATGGAAAGGTTTTGGTGGCTCTAAATGAATGACAGAGGAGCAGAGCTATCCTAACTTAAAAAGGAAAACATTTCCCACCCGGCACAAACGCCAAAAGCGATAATTGAATGAGGTGTGTATCATTCTTTGACAATCTGTTGATTAATTGACGACTCAAAATGGGCGGAGCTTAAAACGATCGATAGATCACGTGACAAGTATTGGGTATAAATCCTCATTTCGCAAGTTGACGCCTGCTGAACGGCGCATCACTTATCATGCTCTAACTTTTATTCTATTCATTATTTGGACAATACTTAAATGAATAATATTTAGCAAACATATTATCATTTCTTGTAATTGCGATTATTTTGATTTTTTTGACAAAGTCGTTAGCTTGCTATAACAATGTACGCATCACACAAGTGAAAATTATCAATGACTGAAGTTTTCTCATTAATTAATTTGACAAAAAACTACTGATCGGATTTCGACAAGAATTCTTTGTAAAAATGCATCAGACTGTTTAGACAAGAAATATACTAACTTTCTAGATAGAAAGTGCACTGAACGAAAATTTACAGCATAGAGTAATATGCAGCGTGCACTTTTTCACGGCTCATCCGCACGTCAAGAGTGCGTATTTTAGATATAAACAGATACCCTGCATATTATTCTATGCTGCAAAGTTTCGTTCAGTGCACTTTCTATCTAGAAAGTTAGTTTATTTCTTGTCTAAACAGTCTTGATGCATATTTTTAAAGAGGTCTTGTCGAAATCCGATCAGTAGTTTTTTGTCAAATAAATTATTGAGAAAACTTTAGTCATTGATAATTTTCACATGTATGATGCGTACATTGTTATAACAAGCTAACGACTGTGTCAAAAAAATCTAAATAATCGCTATTACAAAGAATGATATATTTGCTAAATATTATTCATTTAAATATTGTCCAAATAATGAATAGAATAAAAGTTAGAGCGTGATAAGTGTTGCGCCGTGAAGCAGGCGTCAACTTGCGAAATGAGGATTTATACCAACTAATTCCGCCATGTTGCCTCGTGACGTCAGGAGGCGGGTACAATTCAAGTCGTCAATTAGCGTTGTAAGGTAGCATCGAGCAGGCTTTAAGAGAGGGTCAAGGGATACAGGGAGTAGGGGGGTGAGATTAATATTTTGGATGTGATAGATTCACATTAAATAGATGAATTAAAATAATGAGTAATTTTGGGACTAATATCCCTGCTAAATCTTAGGAGACCAATTTATAGACGTCATTTGCTACTAGTATTTGTATAACGATCAATATTCAAATATATAACCTGATCCTACACTTTTGTCTAGTACATTCAGGCTTGCTTGAACTAGGAGCATTACATTGTGTCTGCTAATGCAAGCAACTATAGGAAGGAATTTGCAGTTTGAATGTTTATGTAGGGTTTCCATAGACATCCCATATAATTGGCTAGACTAGCAGTCAGCGGTCCACTTCCGGGACAATTAGAAAGCCATCTTGAATGGGTGAGTTTGCATGTTAATTAGATGGGAGCGATTAATCGAAAAAATATTTTTAAAGATGGCCGCCAGTTTGGCAGGTGAGCATATCAGACTTTAACACCAAATGATTACTAAATTCCCGTATGCAATAACTTTGCATTGTTTCTGTTTGTTCAATATCATGCTGCACAAGCTAAAACCATATCAAACAATCCAGTAAAGTACTTTATTCCATCAAAAAAGCATAAATGAAAACGCCAAACCGCCATCTTGAATGGGTGGGATTGACGCTTCAATTTGGTACACTCGCGCCTGTGCGGAGGTATTGGAGACTGCGTATCTAGCCTACTATAGGTGTTAAGATATCTATGGGTAAGTCAGAACAATTTATTTTTCAGTTGTACTGTAGGGGCTTGCAAAACATCGGTGCTCCGACACGATCCATTGACGAGCAAGGGTCAACTGTTACCAGCAGCAACATCAAGCATATCACCTGCGTGAGGTACTGGTATAGGACGCCCCCCCCCCCCCAGGCTACTTGATAAAATTGAAAAATAGTGCAACAAATTCATAAAAAATCATTGACTGATGTCACGCAACAAATTTGCCATCGTATTTTTTTATCGGAGCAGCAGGGCTAGATTTTGATTTGTAGTAATTAATCGTTTGACATCTCTAGCAAAAACTACACAAGTGTACAATTGAGATTGGGATTTGAGGAAAATATAGGCCTAAGTTAGGTGGGAGGAACAAAGTGGGGGAAAAATTCTTCCTACCCAACACAACGTGAGATAGATCGTTGACGATAAAACGATACCGCCTAGATATAGGCTACTAATTTTCGAGCAACCGATAATTGACTTTCACAAAAAATAATGTTGCTTGTGAAACACCCTCTAACCACCGATACAAAGAGGGCTATCGTACAGATCGATGGAAGAAAGCAGAAGCAGACGGAAAAGGAACTAGACTGAAGTTTGTGTGGTTTTGTTGAAATAATCCTATATTAACTTGCTAGGAATATAAAAGTATGCAATAGCATGTAAAGCATTCAAACTACTAGTTATAGTCAGTTAGGAAATTGACAATGATGTACACTGTACAGCTAAGTTACCTAGAGGAAGGTTGAAGAAATGAAAATTGGTGATTTAAAAATTAAATTTTGCCTTTTAACAACCAAAATTGTAATTTATCCAGGCTTATAGTTATAGTTACAATTACCTATTGATTTTTAATTATTTTGATAAGAAAGTGGATTAGTTAAACGAGTGAGCGCAGCGAACGGAGTGATCTCCATTCGACTTAAACGGCCCTTATTGTTTTTCTGCGTGCGTGTGTATGTTGAAAATCAGCCGAATCGCTGAACAGATTGCGCTGAAATTTTACACGGACATCCGGTACGAGTTTATTGAGAACTGCTTACAAAATCAGCAAGATCCATTGCGATTTAAACCTTCAAGAAATAATAAATTGAAAAATAGTCTTCCAATGTTTAGAAATTATTTTAACGACAATGGTTTAGATTTTGAAAAGATATTTTTTGTTTGTTATTTACCTGGCTGTGAAATGCCGTGCCCATGCAAGGTCTATCAAATGTTGAACTTCAAGGTACCCCCAAATTACGCTAGTAGATTGAGTAAACCTTGCAATATTTACACGTATTTCGTACTGGCTATGTTTTCCTTGGTATTGTCACAGATGATGGACTACACTGCGTTATATGCATTTCAAAACATGTTTAATAATTTTAAAAATACAATCCAGAAATTACAAAATCTTTCCCGACCAGGGGATTGAACCCACTTCTTTCACATTTCGGCTACAAGGGTGCCTTAGCCAACTAGACTAGGGAAACGCCAAAGTCGTAGTTAGACGAGTGAGCGAGTCATGTGGTGAGTACCCGGGAACATTTGCATTTAAGATTGATAATTCAATTCATATAAATATTAGTTTTTAAGTTTAGTTGGTATACGCGGGCGCGTCAACTGTAAGGCCATAATGCGCCTCTCTAGCCAATGATAGGCTAGGGAGGCCTAGGTAGAGGGAAGAAAAGTAATGTTACGGGGTACTCAACACACGGCTCACTCACTCGTTTAACAACGACTTTGGCGTTTCCCTAGTATTAGTAGGTATTAGTTTTAGGGTGTTTTAAGGCTGTTCCTCCCTGTTTTTCCATTTTCTAAAATATGCAACTATGTAAAAATATAGGCTAGTAAATGAAATTGAAACCAAGTAGGCCTACTATTAGAACACCAAAAAATGTTTTTTTCAAATTTTTGTGATCGGGCATAGTACAGCAAATATTGCATTTTCACAATACCATCGTTTCAAAATGCAATTACATCTAGCACAGCGCTCAACGTAGATAGTTGTTTCTGTGAGATTAATGTTCGACTGTTTTTCTTGAAGAGAAAACATGGGATTTTACAATTTTGTATGTTCCACAAATTTTTTAGATAACTGGTATTTTTTGTCAATTTGTACCGTAAAATGCAGAGGCGGCTCTACCATAAGGGCATTGGGGCATGTGCCCCTCCTACTCTTCACGCCAACAATCACTCACATTTACGAGTTGTAGATGTCGTGGTACACATTTACATAAAATCAAATAGTTTGTATTTTCAATGTGAGCGCGCGCGCGCGCGGTAAGGAAACGGCAAACAACGCTCGACTCGAGTGAGCCTTCTACGGGCTAGACGAGTTGCGCCCAGGTGCGCCTGCGCAGTCAGTTTTATTCGGAAATAGCCGAATCTTTGCTTCGCAATAAGCGTTGGAACTCCGGCAGGATGGGCAAGATTTTAGTCCACCCAGAGCTGTTGTCAGGAGAATACGTTACGCGCTGCGTTGTGCGGGTGTGTGTGTTGCGTTATCTTTGGCAGCATTTGTGTGTGGTTTATATCTGTGGTTTTAGCTTAGAGGTTGTGAACAGTGAACAGGACCAGAAAATGAATGAGGTGAGGTATTTAAAATATAAACATTTAAGTTACGAAGACCGGCCGAGGAATTTGCCATGTCCAAAGAAAGAAGAGTAGGTACAACTTATTTACAGGCATTAAAATACCAAGTAAATTTGCATGTGCTGCTATTTATTATCTTCTTTTACTTTAAGCGAGGTCGAAAAATATAGACAAATTACCATTTTTAAATGATAACTGATTTGTGCCCAGGCCCGTATTAACCAAAAGGCTAACTAGGCTCTAGCCTACGGGCGCAAGCTCTCAAGAGCGCCCTAAAAAAAATATTGAAAATATTTTTGTGTTATGTGTATAGTTCTCCCTTGCTCAAATCACTGTAAAGGCTGTCTTGGAGCTAAATATATGCCAAAAAAATTTCGACTCCGGCGGCTGGGGCTTCGCCCCAGACCCCTTATAGCCCACGCAAGTCCATTCAAATATATTGTGCCCTGCCTATTTTAAACACCACGAGCCGCCACTGGTAAAATGGAAAAATTCGCAGGGGACACGGTTCCAAAATATCCCATGTTTTCTCTTTGAAAAGTTCAACAAAAACAGTCAAACATTAATCTCACAGAAACACAACTATCTACGTTGAGCATTGTGCTAGATGTAATTTCAGTTTGAAACTATAAAAATTTCTCGCAATATAACAAAAAAATTTGATTTCTGTTGTGAAGATGCAATATTTGCCGTAGGCCCTATGCCCGATCAGAAAAATTTGAAAAAAATATTTTTTGGTATTCTAATAATAGGCCTACCAGATTTTAATTTAATTTACTATATTTTTACATAGTTGCATATTATTTTAGACAATGGAAAAATAGGGTGGAACAGCCTTAACAGTATTTAGATTATTCATGCCTCCAAGATATTTGTTTATTAGGGTTAAGAACTAACAACCATATATACTTCTTTCCAAGGGGAGGAACGTAAGGGGAGACGCGGGGAATTTTGGGACTTTCTTTAAGATGGTGGACCCTACTTTGTTTAGGTAATTTCATCCTATTTTTCAAGTGTCAAGACTTGTTACGAAAGAAGGCGGGGGAAGCCGAGGAAGTTATGGAAACAGACCTAGAGTTGATTTCAGTTTAGAATGCCACTGCCAAGGGATCGCAGCTACCTTCGCACTGTGGCCAGTGGTTAGGAAATAACATCACATTAGCTCTCTAAACTATCGTTAGGCAGCATTAAAACTGCTTCCGAGAAAGAAAACCAGTTGACTCAAGTAAAGACCTAGATGAACTGGACTGGAAGATTCAAACAGTTGTACAAGAATTGTGACGCATTACAGAAATGAAGGCTATAATGACCAAACACTAGCGTCGATGCTGGCAGCAATTGTGTGGGAAAATTTAAATTATCAATACAAACAATTAGAACAAAAATTAACTTTCCAAACTGACTTATTAGCAATTTATTTTTACTCCCTGATGGTAGAAAATTATTTACATGCCATAGAACAATAGTTTTTGATTATGAAATATACAGTAGCCAAATTAGTTATTTTGGAGTTTGTGCTACTTTTCAGCGATGGCATGAATTGTGCGGGAAAAATTGTATTTCCGCTTCCTGTGTGTGCGTGTGTTTGTGTGTGCTCCTAAACTGTAAATGAGTCTATAAGAGTTCATGAAGAATTGAAATAGAAATCAGTTTAATTAACAGCTGAATAGGATGGACGTTACATCAATAGGCCTAAATAAAATAAATATCTAAGTAAAAACTCAAATTTTGTTGACAAAAAACAAACTTTCTTGCAATATGCCCTATAACAAAAAAATGTTGATTTCTGTTAGTTTAGACTGCAAACGACAAACATGAACAAGATAAATAGCACAAAGATTGGAGGAGAGCTGGGAGAAGTGAGTTTAAAAACTAAAAGCTGTGAAAAGAGAGGCTGCGATGGAGGAGAGGTTAGAGAGAAACAAATGGATGTTTTATTAGCTACAGATAATCAGACAACCCTCTTTTAAATAAGACACAAAAATTAAAATTTTGGTGGGGTCCAAAAATCGTAAAAAATTTTCAGTTATTTTTGAAGTGTGATTGAATTGAATTGTTTGCGATAATTTCTTAATGTATAATTGTATCATTAACGAATAAAAACTAACAACAGAACATGTCCCATTGATACTAAAATGAACCATCTGTCCGATATGCACTTGATTTTACTAAACGCCCTGTCCGTCTTATAAAAGAGATTTGAGAGATATCAATGGTTGTTTTATCTCGTCTCGTCGATTGCGTCGGGGCCTACAGGGTTGGCTTGGTCGCTTTGGTTTACTGTCCCCCACTGAAAATCAGTTATGTGACTGCTGTGGGTAGACAGACTCAAAATACAAATTTATTTTATTTATTTAAAAAAGAATTTAAATATTTGGGAAGTATATTGACAAAAGATGCAAAAGTGTGTAGGGAAGTGTCATCTAGAGTGCAAAAAGCAGAAGGGTTTTACCAATTGGTGAGAAAGTTACTATGGAATGAGTTGTTTCCACAAAAATGTAAAATTTTGCTGTATAAGGCATATTTTGTACCTATACTAACATATGGGGCAGTAACATGGGCAGTGGGAACAAAAGAAGAGAGTCAGCTGGAAGCAGCAGAAATGAAGTTTTTAAGAAGTATCAAGGGAGTTACAAAGATGGACAAGATAAGAAGTAATGAAATAAGGAAAGAACTGGGACTGGAGAGATTGAAGTTTAAGCTAGGAAGAGAACGTCTAAGATGGTTTGGACATATGAAAAGGATGGGCAGAGAGAGGATTCCAAGACGAGAATTTGAAGCGGCAGAGGAGGGGAAAAGAAGAGTAGGAAGGCCAAGAGAGAAATGGGAAAGATTAATTCAAGAAGACGTTGGAAAATGGGATGAAGTGTGGGAGCATGTGGCAAGAGTAAAGCTGTGGGAGGACAGAAGAGAGTGGAGTAAATTGGTGGAGAGGAAGGAGTTAGAGGATGTGGAAGAAACACTGAGTCTGGCAAGCTTAGTATCTACAGTTTCATGCCCTTGATAATGGTGAAAAACCACCACACAACCCGACATAGTTGGAACTGAGTTATGATGATTATTATTATTTATTTATTATCTACAACAACTTTGTATATTCGTAAGATTTTTTAGGCTAAAGACGTCTCAAAATTATCCGTTCAAAAATGGGCTTTTGCAAGTTGCAGTTAATTTCTTACAATGGATCCTTAATGAACATAAAACTAACAAGTAACAACAGAACATAAATATGTCCCATACTTCAATATTAATCTGAACTAGGTACATCTGATATGCACGAGATTTTACTGAACCCTCTCACTGTCCCTCAATATTCTCTGCAAATTAGCAAAGAGGTTAGTAAGCCTTTGAGAAATTTTTAATGAAAAAATGAAATGCATGTTGGGGCAATTCTATCCTACATGGAGGCCTACTCTATAGATAGTCGTGTTGTTTGAAAGTGACAGTTCCTGGTTTGGTTCATTCTTTGAGAAAGAAAACTGTGCCAGATAGTTCAGCTTCGAGTTGAATTTAGAACCTTCTGTAAATCTCGCAATTTCTATCCGATTTCACAATGAATAGGTTAGGTTATTTGTCAATGGAAGAACTCCCTTATTGATATTCTAGAAGAAAATATTGATTTCGAGTCGAACCCTAAATCAACAAGTTTGTGCCTTAGTGAATTTTTTAATGGAAAAATAAGATGCACGTTGGGGCAATTCTATCCTACATGGAGGCCTACTCTATAGATAGTCGTGTTGTTTGAAAGTGACAGTTCCTGGTTTGGTTCATTCTTTGAGAAAGAAAACTGTGCCAGATAGTTCAGCTTCGATTCGAATTTAGAACCTTCTGTAAATCTCGCAATTTCTATCCGATTTCACAATGAATAGGTTAGGTTATTTGTCAATGGAAGAACTCCCTTATTGATATTCTAGAAGAAAATATTGATTTCGAGTCGAACCCTAAATCAACAAGTTTGTGCCTTAGTGAATTTTTTAATGGAAAAATAAGATGCACGTTGGGGCAATTCCATCGCTGGCTACAGGTACTCTATATAGATAGTCGTGTTGATTGAAAGTGACAGTTCCTGGTTTGGTTCATTTGAGAAAGATAACTGCATCCGATAGTCCGGCTCCGAGTCGATTAACCTTCTGTAAATCTGGCAATTTCTATCCGATTTCACAATGAATAGGTTATTTGTCAATGGAAGAACTCCCTTATTGATATTCTAGAAGAAAATATTGATTTCGAGTCGAACCCTAAATCAACAAATTTGTGCCTTAGTGAATTTTTTAATGGAAAAATAAGATGCACGTTGGGGCAATTCTATCACTGGCTACATGTACCCTATAGTTAGATAGTCGTGTTGTTTGAAAGTGACAGTTCCTGGTTTGGTTCATTATTTGAGAAAGAAAACTGTGCCAGATAGTTCAGCTTCGAGTTGAATTAAGAACCTTCTGTAAATCTCGCAATTTCTGTCCGATTTCACAATGAATAGGTTAGGTTATTTGTCAATGGAAGAACTCCCTTATTAATATTCAAGAAGAAAATATTGATTTCGAGTCGGACCCTAAATCGACAAATTTGCGCCTTTGTGAATTTTTTAATGGAAATATAAGATGCACGTTGGGGCAATTCTATCACTGGCTACATGTACCCTATAGTTAGATAGTCGTGTTGATTGAAAGTGACAGTTCCCAGTTTAGTCAACTAGCGAGTAAGAAAACTGCTCAGAGTCGATTAATCTTCTGTAAATCTCGCAATTTCTATCAGATTTCACAATGAATAGTTTATTTGTCAATGGAAGAACTCCGTTATTAAGAGAGGTTAAAAAGAAACTAATGGATGTTTTATTATCTACAGACAACTCTCTATTAAATAAGACACAAAAATTAAATTTTTGGGAGGGTTAAAAAATTGTCAAATTTTGAAGATCTCATTTTTGTCCGGTCAAAAATGGAATTTTGCAATTTGCAGTTAATTGAAAAGTTTGCCAATAATTTCTTATAATAGATCATTAACGAACATAAAAATAACCACAACATAAATATGTCGCATACTTTACTAAACTGAACTATCTGATATGCACAAACCAATAGATGTTTTATTATCTACAGTCAACCCTCTGTAAAATTAGACACGAAAATGAAGGTTTTGGGAGGGTCAATGACTTCTCATAATTGTAGCCTACAGTTATGAACAATCACATCAACAACACAAAACAACAACAACAGCAAATCTTTTGCACCGGTTCATGTTTATTTTCCGACATTGATGTTGGTGCAGTAACAAGTAGTGGCAGAGCAGAGGTGTGGGATACTAGGGAAACGCCGATCAATCAGCTGGACTTGATTCCACCCGCAGACAGTGCCAGAAACAACAAGGCCAATTGGAACAACCTAAGAATTTATTAGGCCTATGTACCTCGTTGCTAGGACGTCTCTGAAGTAACCGTTCACATTCCTAAGCCAAAAACTGATGGATTCCAAGTCCAAATTGGAATTTAAAAACTCCTGACAAAAGCGGATATCGAACCCTGGACCTTCTGCATAGGAAGCAGAGATACTAGGCCTAACCACTAGGATTGCCAACCGGCCGTTTTTTGCCTCAACTTGGCCGGTTGCCGGTCAATCCCTTCGACCGGCAAGAGTGTTGCCGGTTTTTTTACGTAAATAACCCATTATAGGCTAAAAACATTACTAAATATAGGGCCTACACAAAAAACTAAAATAAATATTTAAATAGAAACCATCCTAATTATCGTTTCCCAAATCCCAAATTCCACTAAATTAGTAAACATTGCTCTTCTCCACTTCCCCTTGACCTAACCCGCCAACCCCGTCACCAGACAGCGAACAAGGCAGTACGCTGGCCAAAGACTGCCACACTGCACTGCAGTCCACTATCAATGCCGTTCATACGGGAAGTTTGTGCACGAATCCGACGATGAAATTGACTCTCCGCGAAAAAATAAAGTACAACAAGACTCTCCTACAAGCAGCAAGATCAACTGCTATATACTCATTCACGATTAAGAAGTAAACTTGTTAATTGATCATAATTTCTTTAAATCTGTTAATGCGGTTTACGTAGTATTAATTTACTGCTTTGAGAATCGTGATATGACAAATTGAAATTAAGAAAAAAAATTATTCGTGGTTTATTTGAATTTATTATCCTTAGGCCTAAATTACTTATGAATAAAAATATGCCCATTGCCTACTTGAATTATGAATACTCGGCATATCAGCGAATGTAATATTATAATCTATTACCAGCAGTGACTTTTTCATTTTTGGTGGTTTTCCAGTTTTGACTGCACAAAAACTACATTGTTTTGGTATATCATCCAGCCCACTATTTTATTCGAAAACGCACCAAATGCAATCTAAAAATCTAAATTTCAAAATTTTCGCCTGCGGCCCTATAGTTGGGGGCTCTGCCCCCCAAACCCCCCGTGCTTGGTCCCTTTCCCACCAATTTACATCGAAGACCGTTTTTTCCCGTGATCAGAGTTGGCAACCCTACTAACCACAAGACCAACAAAAATTGATAATTATGGTGTTTTGGTAGCAAAGCTTGATTAGTAAAATTAATTTTGATTGATAAAAATGATAGAAAATGAGCATGTGTGTTATTTCAACTGTTTTTTTTTTTTAACTACAAGGTAGGAAAGCAGTTAAAACAAAAATCATTCAGTTTTACTAGTATTAATATGGGAAAGAATGCCAAAAATTAAGATAGGCCTAAAATTAAAATTAATAATTATTAATTATTAGGCCTATCTACCGCTAGTAACAAATTTGCCATAATTTTTTATTCGATGTCGATTGATCGGTTGATTTTAATCTGCAATAATAAATCGTTTGACATCCCTTGTGTAAGATTTTGAGGGAGAATAGAATTTAAGTAAATGGTAGGAACTTTGTAGGGGACACTACTGCCTGCGTAACGACGGACAGGGTTACCAGACGTCCAGATTGTAGCTACATAATATTATTATGCAAACCCAAATTTTATTTTAAATAGGCCTAGGCCCTAAGGTAGCAAAATTAATGCAATATAAAAATACATAACAAACAAATTCACAACTGTTTTGAACAATAAAAATGTAGCCTAGGCCTATAAGGCAACAATCTAGTAGAATTAAGGGTGTGTCTGAATAATAGTTCAAGTCTAGGTTAAGGTCCAGGTCTAGGCCCAAATTCAAGTCCACGCTAACAACGTAGAAGGTACTATATCTGTCAATGGCGTATGAAGTACTGTCTGAAAAGTCTAAGTCTAGGTCCATTCTTGGTCCAAGTCGGCAAATGGACCAAGCAATCAAAAGTGTACGCTTGTTTTAGGTCCGGTTCAAAATGGCTGACAGCGGCAATGAGTGAAACAACAAACGAATGCATTTTTATTTAAGTTTTCTTTGTTTTTATTATGAATTTAATGTTTTTACTAGATGTACTAACAGTTTGTATTAGGCAAATACTATGCAAAGGACTCTCGAATAGCATCGGGACCGTCCCGATTTTAGGTGTTGAGTCCCGCGTCCCGATTGTTTTATATCGGGACGTTGCTGTCCCACTTTTTTTTTTAAATAGCAACTTGACTATAAAATCAGCATATTGGTCTCTCCCGACTCGCCACTTAGTAAAAACTTCCGGACACTCGTGACGAAGAAATTAACGTTCTTGTCGTCTGCAATTCACTAACCCTCTACCCTCCGCGCCACTACAATTCCTACTCGCGTCAATCACACCTACGCGTAACAACCAATCACTAGGGTGACCAGACGTCCCGGAAATTCCAGGACCGTCCCATTTTTTCGTAATGTGTCCCGGTGTCCAAAAGACGTTTTTGGGGACACTGTTTTGTCCTGGAATTTGAAAATGCCATTGTTTCAGCAATCTTACCAATACCCCTAGTGGAGTTTTTTGTATTGCTCACGTTGGAAATGCCTCGTCTACGTCTACTAGTCGAGTCGGGGGCATGTTGAGGATTGTCATTCAGTGCCTGACCTTGAGTGGGGTGTGTTTCGTGTTACAGTCGTGCTCCTGTATTTTAATTGCGCGAGTCACAGTGCAGTGCGTCGGAGAAGAACAAGTGCTTTTTGTTTCCGTTTCAATTGCAGTACAGGTGAGGTTATTGTGAATTGTGATGGGTAAACGAAAATGTGTTTTTAATTACGATTTGCGAAAGAATACGCATTTCTAGCTCACTGTGATGACTCTCTGTCAAGTGGCCTTTTCAATCAAATCAAAGACAGAGGGCGCACGGACATAAAAAAACATATACAATCAAAAAACACAAATCCGCAATAGCAGGTAAAGCTACCAGTAATGACAAGTTTCTTTTCCTCTGAAAAGTTCAATGAAACTTGAGGCAAAACTCTCAGTCAAAACGGACTTTCCGTATCTCAAGCAATCTATGATTGTGGGATAAAATTAAAAGCACAATTTGTAGTTCTATTTTTTCTATTGCTCACGGTGTTCGTTTCGTTCGGACATTGTTGACCACTTGGAAAAGAAAAAACACAAGGAAGTCTTGTCTGCTAAATGCACCAGTAAGAAAGCGCCACACTCTCAAGACATAGGCCAGCCCTCAACCCAACCCAACCCAACCTGTCTCAGATCTCACTACAGGCTATCTTGAGGGAAAAATTGCCCCAAAAATTTCCGCCTTTCCTTTCCGGGTCGCCCACGCAGTCCATACAGAACGAAAGTACATGTGTCCCGGTTTTTGCTTTTAGAAATATGGTCACCCTACCAATCACGGCACTTACAACCCTGACAGTCACGTGAACCATCCTTGCACGTGAAGAAACGTAGCATGAAGTTGTAATATAATAGTATTCAAAGATGTCCAATCTCTGGACTAGACAGGTTATGTCGGACTTGGACGACATCGACGGAAGTAAATCGGAGAATGAGAGTGCATGTGCACCAGGGACAAAAAAACTTAAACGCTAGTGTGTTTACCGTACACACTGGAAAAACACATGATTTGTGTTCCTAGTTACCTCATCCTTACCTATAGGATAGCAGGTCTACAATTAGCAAAGCAAAATAGGTATGTGAAGTGTAGTCTGAATGTACAATCCCTACCCTTAATCACGATCGAAAAAGTGAAATGTGTTCTTAAATGTTGAAAAACAAAATAAGCCCCCCCCCCCCATCCAACCCAACCCCGAACCGAATGCACACCTAACCCAACTTTAGGTAGTGTTGACTTTTCCCGGCAGGTAGCTCTACTGTAGGCTAGTAGCCTATGGCACTTTTAACACTGAGCTGGACTTGAGACCTAGACCTGGACTTTGACCATAATTCAGAAGCCAGACACACCCATATTGACTCGAAATTTGTTTGTTGTGCATGTCTGTGCATACCCTAGCAGGTCTACGAAAAGCAAAGCAGTTACGTGATACCAGTAGGCCTACAGGTCTGATTACAGAATGATGGTAGAAAAAGTGAAATGTGTAGGCCTAATTAAAAGGCACAATTAAACAAATCCCGCCCCCCCAACCTAACCGTCCGATTTTTAGAACTGACATCTGGCAACCCTATGTTCAGGGACTGTAAGGTATGTTGACAAAAGTGGAAGCAGAATGGTCCCTGGAGGAAAGGGGACTAAATTAAGAAATGGAGAAAGATAAGATATTTAGGGGTGTTTCAAATAGGTTTATGCAGCATGTAGCAGGTAGTCTAGTGGTGACCAGGTGTATTATATTATTCAGTAGAAGAATGAGATGGTTGCAAGAGGAAATATAGGCTAGGCCTAGCTAGGTAAGATACTAATTGCTAGGGTCGAATACAGAGGAGGATTTATACTTTTTGGGGCCCTGCGCGCAGCCTGTTTTAGGGCCCTATTGCAGTGGCGGATCTAGGACATAAGATTTCGTAGGATGGCGATTTGCGCGTGCATGTACATTTGCCACAGGCGTTTTTTTAATCAGGTTTTTAGAGTGCATTTGGTGTGTTTTAGAAAAAAGTGGTGGGCTGAATGCAATATCAAAACAACGTAGTTTGTGTGCGTCAATTTGTTTTGTCATCATGTCGAGCTTACGACACACAGCATACAGACACATTTCAGAGCGCAGACTGATGATTTCTGAAATGTAAAGGAAAGGTGTTGTTTTACTTATATATATCACTTCACTTTGTTCCAACATCATTTAGTTGGGTAAAGGCCGGCGTGTTTCCACCATTTAAATCTTGGCCATCACCGAATCAGCACCGGCCTTCCAAGCTCGGCACCTCATCTTCTTGCTCATTTTCTTGTCGTAACACCAAAAATTCAAAATAATGTATGGCATATCTCCACTTGGGTACATTGGTATAGGCTACATATTTTTCTAATAGCAGAATTCAGGGGCCCCTCAGCCAACCGGGGGCCTTCTCTTTGCACTGCGAGTATCAATCTGTCTCTGGTCGAATAGGTGATGGGATGATGGAGGAATGCAAAGAAGATATGTCAGCAAGACTTACTTGAAAATAAGAAATGAATATAATGTGGATTATAATGTATGTAATGTCATGTGGTATTTATGCGAGTATAGGCCTCAGGACAGGCCTATATTTGAAATAATCAAGTTCTAAAAGTGGGGTGCGGCCATTATGGAAAGCCATTTTTCAATAGTATTTATTTATAGACCCTACCAGTGGTTAATTTCTAAAATAATTAGTGGGCAGACGCTCGACTTGTTTTGGGAAAAGTATGTATCCTGGCCTGGTACAATGGGGATCTGGAGGTAGGCCCCTATCCCCCCAAAATACAAAAATTTGTAAAAAAGACGGCAGCCAAGCTCTCCTTCAAAAGTCTTCGGCTGTGAATGCTGTGAGATATAGAAGTTGAGCCAAGCTTTTTATTCTTTCTCCCTAGTTTCGCTTTGAAAATATGTAAGATCATATCGCCTGTTGACGAGCGCCAAGCCAACGATTTTTGTGGTAAAAAAGTAAATTTTTTAAACTCGAAATCATAAAAAAATTCTTGGCCATGAACCAAATTCAATGGCCAAGTCATTTTTTTTATGATTTCGAGTTTAAAAATTTTACTTTTTTTACCACAAAAATCGTTGGCTTGGCGCTCGTCAACAGGCGAAATGATCTTACATATTTTCAAAGCGAAACTAGGGAGAAAGAATAAAAAGCTTGGCTCAACTTCTATATCTCACAGCATTCACAGCCGAAGACTTTTGAAGGAGAGCTTGGCTGCCGTCTTTTTTACAAATTTTTGTATTTTGGGGGGATATCACATCTTTTTGTTGTTCGTTCGCTATCAAGGTGTGAATGATGGACTTTGAATGATTAAATTTGTTAAGTTCAAAGTTTTTTTTTTACATTTTTGGGCCCACGGTCCCCCCAAAGATACCCCTTAAATAAATAAATAAATAAATTTTTATTTAGAGTCTACCCACTCAGTTATATATAACTGATTTTCAGTGGGGGACTTTAAATCAAAGCGACCAAGCCAACCCTGCAGGCCCCGACGCAATCGACGAGTGAGCGATAACCAACCAAAGATCGATATTTTTAATAGGAAATATATCAATCAGTGGTATGGACAGTGCGAACATCCGCGGATCAACGCCAGAATCAACAAGGCCGATCCAGAACAACTCTGAATTTATTATGTGCTTCGTTGCTAGGACGGCTCCAAAGTCACCGTTTACAAACTCCTAAGACAAGAACTGATGGACTTAAGTCCAAATCAGAAGTTAAAAAACTACTGACTTGAGCGGGATCGAACCCTGGCCCTTCTGCATTGGAAGCAGATACGCTAACAACAAGACCAACGCACTAGCATAAGCACTAGATATTTATAATGGTTATAAGAGCATGTTTAATTTCAAGCTTGTATACAAATTACTACGCCTGAGTAATAACGCGTTTTGATTTTGCTAGGACGGCTCCAAAGTCACCGTTTACAAACTCCTAAGACAAGAACTGATAGACTTAAGTCCATGGAATCGACACCCTGGCCCTTCTGCATTGGAAGCAGATACGCTAACAACAAGACCAACGCACTAGCATAAGCACTTGATATTTATAATGGTTAAGAGCATGTTTAATTTCAAGCTTGTACAAATTACTACGCCTGAGTAATTACGCGTTTTGATTTTGATTTTGATTTTCCCCGGTCCCAATTGCCCGGTTTTTGTTATATGAGGTACATCTGAGTGTGGCCCAAGTTTCAAAGTTCTAAGATGAACCGTTTTCTCGGTATAGCGTATTATTCATAAGAGTACGGAATTACCTACTTTTGATAATTTTGTTTTTTTTTCCGGTACCCGTTAACCAATTTTGCTTTCCATATTCAAAAGTGATAAAGAATGAGAGATATCAAAATGTATTCCACGTTTGAAACATCTCAGTTGTAGCGTTTTCTTTGAATGATTCATTTCTTAAAGTTCAGATATGTTTTTTGTCATTTTTGGGCCCATGGTCATCCCAAATTTAGCCCCTTGTGTTTTGGACGCAAGATATTTATAATGGTTAATAGCATGTTAAATTTCAAGTTTGTACAAATTACCACGCCTTGGTAATTACGCGTTTTGATTATCATCCAAATTTTGATTTTCTCCGGTCCCTGTTACCCGATTTTGGTTTTGAAAGCAAAAGGCACTGCGTCTGAAATACACCTAAGTGTGGTCCAAGTTTCATAGTTCTAAGATTTACCGTTTTCTCTGTAGGCTAAAGAACTCTCCGCGGAGAACTCATAGCCACCCACCCACCCACCCAGCCAGCTTTAAGGAATTTGACGATGTTGAGAGCCTTTTTTAACACAGAACGAGTTGTCGGATCGGGTTGATTTTTTTTTTGGTATGTCATGGACCACATACCAGGTCATATACCGAGTTTCAAGATTGTAACTCTTTCGGGGCGGCGTGTGCAGATAGCTGAAAACCCCCCAACTCTGGTAGGTGTATATAGGGCCGGAGTTCGGTGTCGCCTAGCAGCCGTATTCGCTTGTCTGCCGGGCGACGACCGTCGCCCTAGATATGCCCCCCCAGCTAGTCCAGGTGTAGAGAGCATTCGCATTTCGCATAGTCTCAGAACTTTTTGGATTTGTAACATTCCAAATGGTGGTATTTTATTAGTTTTTAGCCTGCTAGTCGATAATTTATAAAATTGTGAAATTGTCACTCAAAATTTTCAGAACTACTCAACCAAGCCAGAACTGCCCATTTTGTGTTGTTCATGGCCACCACCCGCAGGATATTTTCCAAGGGGGGAAAGACGAAACAACTAACAAGTAACAACACTATCCCTGTTTATGGGTGGGTGGAAAAGGGGTGAGCGTAGAGACAGCCAAGACCCAGCCACACAAGGCGGTTATTTTCCCGTTTGGTATACTTTAGCCGATTTTTGGATATTAAACTAAAAAATTTGCGAGTTTATTTGATTATAGGCCTACCGCAATTTATGAAACAAAAATTGCAAGCAGTGGGGCCTAGTGTATCCAGGAATTGACAATTGACAGTTCTGCCTATGGTTACTTATGGCCTAAGGTGAAAAATTCCATATTTGCTAATTTAAACCGCCAAAAAACAATTTTGAAATGTTTTCTTTTAAAAATAAATTAAAAGATAATAAATTATAATAATTATTATGGAAGAAGCATTTACGACTCATACATCACATTTTTGTAAATACCTAGTATAGGCCTACGTTGTGTGTTCCAACATTTAATTGTATTGACTTTGACACAATATTGAAAAGTACGTAAGTGGGCGTACGCATCCTTCCGCATACCACTGGTTTTACCACCCCTCTTTAATGTTTGAGTGGCCAAAATAAAGGTGCGGACATTACTCGATGGCGGCCTAATCAAGTACCCGTAATACGATCTGTGTAGGCCTACAAGCGAAAAAAGATTATTTTCACCCGTGACCAAGAAAAGGCAGAGGCTTAGAATTGAGGGGGTCGGGTGCTTAAAGTGCTATCCCACCAAGCAGTGATTCAGAGATAAAGCAACTTTAAGTTTTGATCAAAGCTGTAATTCGTAGTGTTTCCCTACAGATGAAGTACATGTATGGATATTACTATTAGACATGATCGGAATACATACGATACATGAAAGTTTAAGAAAATTATTTATTTTAACGAAATTTTAATTAATATGTCAAGGCATGTTTCATTACATTCAATTTTGGGCCAAAAGAGTGCTAACCCACACTTATGCTCTTATAATAATATCCATTGTTTTATTGAAAATGTTTATTATATTTGAAGATGATTTGCCCGACCCCTACCTTAAAAAATATCATTAAAAAAACGTTTTTTGTAAAAAGATATGTTAGTAAAAAACAAAAAAGTAGGGTAAATAATAAGAGATCTTTGGAGCAATACAATGCTAAACCACACAATAACACCTTTCGGAGCATAAGAATGCTAACCCTCACCAACAAAAATGTTATAAACTGGTTAATACACTGTACTTAACAACATACTGATTTTTATATGGTGCAATACGTACATGTTTGGTATTATGAGACGATATTGGCCCTTAAATAGTTTATTATTATCAATTAAACATTATTAGATTGTTAGCATAGATTGAAGCATTCGATTAGGCAGCAATACAATGCTAACCCCCATTTCTAGGTTATATGCAATAAATGTTATTCTACTTATGTTAAACAGATATATATTATGTCTAACTGAAAATCTGGGTCACTATCGGAAGATCCCCCTACAATGTCACCACCAGAGTCTAGTGAGACCTTCTTATCAGCGGGAAACAGACGCCGGCGTGGTCCTGGCCCTTCAACCATAACGTAGGATAGCACTGTTTTGCTCCTAAACATTGTGAGATTTTCACCAAGCGCAATAGTGTGCATTTATGATGCCTACGACATCTAGTGACATTTTGAGTAACTAACTTATTTTAATTGATACAGTAGCAGGTAGAGAGCAGGTTAATACACAAGACTCAATTTCTACCAATATGTGGGATAGCACTTTATGCACCCGACCCCCTCAATTCATGTGATGGAGAGGTGAATCAGGAGGAAGGGACTACCGGGGAAGAATAGTGGGGGGGAGGGTGACAACCACTCGCTATTTCTAACAGAGATATTAGAAGGGTTTTAGGAAGATGCATGCAGGGCAGGATGGATTAAAGTGAAGGTTTTTAAAAATTGGGGACAATACTGTCAGTAAGATCTTTAGGGGATGTTCAGGAATTCCTTGAGCGAGTGTCGGAGTAACGGGACCATTTTTAATTCAACGATCTAGGTAGGCCTACATTCTATTACACTCCCATTCTGCACAGGTACGCACATGTCCGGTAGGCCCTAGCCCTACCAGCTTATGCCAACAAAAATATGTTGCCTAAAGTATAGTAATTCTTTGGTTTTGCAAAATGTTGTGGTTGTGAAGTGCCCTCACCTACAACTGAAGAGATCAATATCAACCTCAATAGCAGTTTAAATTGGGAGATGTAAGAAGTGGAGCATTTGTGTTTTAGGTAGGCCCTAACTACTTATATCTTTTACGTAGGTACCTGGATCTATTTGCCCCTACCTAAATAAATAAAATAAAATTATATTCATAGTCTACCCACTCAGTTATATAACTGATTTTCAGTGTGGGACAGTAAACCAAAGCGACCAAGCCAACCCTGTAGGCCCCAACACAATTAACGAGTGAGCAATAACCAACCAAAGATAAATATATTTCAACTGGAAATATAGTACCTACCCTAATCAGTGGTAGGGCCTATGGATATTCGAACACCCACGGATCAACGCGAGAATCAACAAGGCCGATTAAGAACAACTTTAAATTTATTATAGGGCCCTACCTACGTATGTGCCTCGTTACTAGGACGGCTCCAAAGTCAACGTTTAAAAGTCCAAATCAGAAGTTAAAAAACTTCTGACTTTAGCGGGAGTCAAACTCTGGACCTTCTGCAATGGAAGCAGAGACGCTAACCACAAGACCTACGAGACACCAAAAAAATGTGGATATTCGGAGAAAATATGGTAAATAGTACGGTACGCCTACTACGGAACCAAAAAAAATGGAGTGGAAAAGGGATGGAGAAGAGGAGAAGATAGGTAGGTAAAGAACGTTAAAAAGGGGGGAAAAAAAAAATTAGAATAATTCCAAGAAGAGAATTTGAAGGTAGTACAAGGGGGGAGGGAGAAGTGCAGAGGGGAGAACCAAATAAACAGAGCGTAGGAATAGGTGAAACTATGGGAAGAGATTGTTAATATTAAGTCTGGTGGCACAGGAGACAACAGTCCTGGAAAGTGCCGAGCTCGACTAGCAAGCACAGTGCACAGAGCTCTAGTTAATGGTGGCGTCCTAGTCATATTGGAACTGCGTGTTTGACCATTATTACTTATTAGCCATGGGATGGCCCATAGACCATCTACCTCTAGGGCTGTAAACGGGTATCCGCCCGTTGAAAATAGCCCGGGTAATGAAATGAGTCACAGGGTACTCGTTCGACTGTTTTTCGTCTCAAATTCCACCCAACGCCGCCGCCGGTCAAGTCTTTCACTCGTCAGCGCGCAGCGGCGACAGTAACCGATTAGTCATTCATTAATAAGCGCTTGAATGTTGTCTGTGTCGAGCTCGAGTGAGTGACGTCACCACCACGCTGCGCGCGCACCACTAATCATAGTAATCGGCCGATAAGTGGAGATTTGTATGCATTCCGGCAATATAAGTTCTTTCTGTAGGCCACAGTGCGTTTTCAACAGCTGGACATTAGAAATGATCATCTATGGCGCCCGAGACCTTCCACAAATCCGCATTCATGAGAACGTGTGTTAAAAGTGACGACCTGTCAATATAAACTATAGACATGAAGTAGGCCCTAAACTAAATAATTGACTTACGCCCTACTCACAAAACCTTTTTTATGTAGGCCCCTAATCGTAATTTTTTTTTTCTAAATTTTGGGTAGGCCTACCCGACCGTAAGATCGACGGGTACCCGAGGAGGCATTTTTAGTTTTTACTAATTTGCACAGGGCCCTAATCTCTATCTAGCCTAGGTAGGCCTACTATATATTTGAAGATGAACAAAAACACCAAATCTGTTTCTAGTGATATTCAAACTAATTTGAACGTTTAAATTTGTACGCTGGGACTATAGAACACAAGTTTGCAAATTGTACAGTACCGGTATCTAGGTAGGCCCAGTAGGTTTTAAATATCAATTCATGGCATTAAAATGTATGCAGTGAACCCCTATTCATACAAACTCGTCTAAATGCATGTATTTTACATTTTACTACAGAATGTAGGGCCTATTTACAGCCCAATTTAAAACCTAGGGCACTGCTCCAACAGGAATTTAATAACGTTTCCTATTAGGCCTACAGTCATTTTTATATCATATTTTTAATCTGTTTTGAAAAGGGGAACTTCCAACTACAATGGAACAAGAAGTTTAAACTTTAAAGACTACGGTACTGAAAGAAACTCACCACAAGTGATCTTCTCGGACGCTGATCGTGTGGGCCGGTCTCGGTGCGGACTTCAGCCTTGCGGTGGGCGGGGACATTCCTGAGGGCGATGCTTTACACAGAATGGACGGCACTCGCGAATCGAACACAAATTGTTACTACTATGCACTCGCGAGTTCAACAATCACAGACGACACTCGCGAATTGAACAACAATTGTTATTAGGCTATACACTAGTCCAACAAACATGGACGACAATCGCGAATCGAACAATTGTTACTATACACTCGCGAATCCGGCACATCACTTTCCCTCCCATGTAGGGGCTGGTCCACTTCAAACTGGAAAGAACAAAGTTTAAATTAAACAACTATTTAGTATTTACTATTTAGCAATGTCATACAATGGAGGATGAACTATGTTTAGAGAGATAGGCTTAATTAGTGTTTTATTTTTTCGATGCTCAAAGCACACAATCTGTAAAAATTAATTTTGTAAAATGCTGTAAAATACAAAATTTACTAAAAAGTAATGTTTTCCTAAAGCCTACTATCAACAGAGGCAGGTATTATGGTATAAACAAATTTTCACCACTGTAAAAGCTGAAGTATAAATTATTTTTAATTCCAATTCATGGCTTTAGTTAGGGCAAAAGTAAAACAAAAATAACTTACCGTATATTTTCACCCCAAATACCTGCCTCTCGTATCGAGCTAGTTTATTCTAACCTTTAAAGCAATTATAAATAATGAATTGAAAATTATTATTGATAATTAGGGATGTGCGGGTACCCGAAAAACGGGTAATTTTCGGGTAGGTAAAATTACCCGACCTCGGGTCGGGCCGTCAATTCCTACCCGAAAAAGTCGGGTCGGGTAGAAGTAATAAAGAAACACGCCAATCTGCTCCTTTTAAACCTCCCGCTCAGACGCCAAACGAACAGCTGACGTCGGAGCGGACCAATCGCTACGACGTGGGCGCGGCTATGCTATGATGCTGTGTCCTTGGCTCTTCCGGCGCTGTCCCCGCTAAAGTAATAGGCCCTACTGACCGTCATTACTTGTCTTCTGGTTATTCAACGCTAATAACGGCATAAAGCAAGTTGAATATTACGTACGTAGGCGAATGGTGAAAAAGAAACAACGCTAATAAACATCGTCTAATGCCTAGGCGGCAGGCCTAGAACAAAGTTGCAATTCATCTAGAAGTTCGATCTAGTGCGCATCGTTGCGCGCAGCAGAGCGTTGGGCGGAGTCAGACCGAAAGGCTGGTGCAAACGCGCGATTTCGTCATATGCATGGCTGGTACAAACGCATGATGATGATTTCGTCGGCCGGAAGAGAAAAATACGCGATCGCATCGGTTTTTCTTGGGGTTTTCGTATCGGAAATATTAGAAAACGATCGTTACGATATTATTTCCGAGAATAACGAACGATTGATGCAGGAAAACGATAATAGCGGGGTTTCACTGTACTAGACCTAGGCCTAGGCATACTCAAGCAAAAGTTCATAAGACGCCGATTTGGATGTTCTTTGTGTAAATACAGCCCAGAGTGGCTACCTGCAACCAATGCAAAACTGTTTTGTAGTTTTTTTTTTTTTTTTAGTGAATTCACAAATAAAAAAAATTTCACTACCCGAGCCCGACCCGAGGGTACTTCAATTACCCGAGCCCGAGGGTACTTTCAATTACCCGACCCGAGCCCGACCCGAGTTCAAAAACCACTACCCGCACATCCCTAATTATAATTAATAATTTCCCATTTGAAGTGCAAAAATACCTCCCAACATTTTAGGGGTTTGGTGGAAATAAATAAACACATTCTACAAAATGGCAAAATTTGAAAATATAGACTAGGCCCCTAATTATTCAAAATGTTATTGCTATTCTTACGCATCTCTGCTCTAAAAAGGGGTTTACTACACAATGGAACAAGAAGTATAGACTCTGAAACCAACTCACCAGAAGTGATTTTCTCCGACGCTGCTTGTGTGGGCTGGTCTCAGTGCGGACTTCATCTTGCGGATGGCGGAGATGACCGAGGCGGGGACATTCCTGGGCTTTGTACAGTTACCAGTGTCGTACGGTAGCTGGAAAGAAGAAAATTTATATGAAACAGCTTTTTAGCGTCGTAGGCCAACTGTCATATTCTGCAGGATGGGCAATGTTGTCAGATATGTTACATGAGAGGCAGATCAATTATTTGTTGAAACAACAAAAACCAAATTTTATCTTGTAGCTCTCACCTCATAGTCAAACACCTTAGCCAACACGAAAAAATTTGATTTAGATTGATTTGATATTGCGTAACGTCTCATAATAGTAATGCACTAAGGCTAAATTTAAGACGATGAGTGGTAATAGATAAGGATGAAATATGAATATTAGAAGGGAGGAGATAAACCCGGTACCGGCACGTAGCCCACTCCTTTCGAAAAGTACCAAGGGGACCAACGGCTTTACGTCCCATCCGAAAGGACGGTGTAACCTTGACAGTCGTATACGTTTCTCCACTAACCCGGACTGCCGAGCAGACGTCGAGAACAACAAAGCCGTTACACTAGCTCTTGAACCCTCCGTCTGCTCTAGCCAGCGGTATACGTGTGTTTCAGGGCAGAGCGGTCACCCACTCTATTCTAGACTACGCACGAGGTTGCTTAACTTTGGTGTTCAAGTGGGAACTGGCGAAACGACCTCGGCTAAACCGCTGGCTTGAGAAAATAATATATGGCTTGAATAACATTGATATGAGTGAGAATGGTGGTCTTAGGTTTGAATTTTAATCACAATCAGGTTTAACCAAGCGTAGCAGACATCTCTACCCTACACAAACACTGCAGCTTATGTTTGTGATATTTTGGTGCACAAAGACTAATAGTGGGCCAGCAGACTGAGAATTATTTCAAAATAAACAATAAAATATATTTTGTTAAAAAATATCAATCTATAGGGGTGTGCGAACCTTGAATTTTTTTTCGAACCGAACCTTGAGAAAAATTTCGAACCTCGAACCGAACCGAACCTCTAGGAATATTTTTTAATTAAAACTAAATAAAAATAAAACCTAATCAACAATTAGTAAATTACTAGGCTTGGCCTAGGGGCCTAGCCTAGCGTACTCTTAATTTTTACACAAGCCTAGGCCTAGGCCCTTCAAGTCTACAATCTAGGCCTAGGCCTTTGTGTAGGCCTAGGGCCTATTCATGCCTGGGCCTAGGCCCTACGCGTGTAAAATTAGGCCTGGGCCTAGGCCCTACGCGTGTAAAATTAGGCCTAGGCCTAGGCTGCGTGCTAACGGCAAATTTTATTATCCAATTGACCAAAACTTCATAGCTTTTTAACTGATTCTTCTTTTGTGTTGATAAAGCTTTCTACATCATTTATTACGATAAACAGAAACAGGATTTGGGATGCGAGGACCAGGAGACGTGAAGAGGTCTAGGCTAGCTAGGAAGCCTAGGCCTGGACACGGCGTCGAAAATAAACATCCTTTATTGGTTTGCTTGCGTCTATATCACTAATATTTCCGATCAACTATCCTGAAGAAAGAATGTGGAGAATATTCCATTTGATCACTTTTTGACGTCTTTTAAACTCGTAGTTTGCGTGGTTTGACATTTTTTATGTTCCTTCCATCTTTACTTGCATTTCACTGACTTTGAAGGTCAAATTCACCATCGCCGAGCGTCGCGATTGGAGGAAACTAGTTTGCCATAGAGAGCGCTGGAGAGCATACGCGTGGTGCGCTCTATCGGCCATCGCTGGAACTTGTACTATAGGGCGCGGGATTAGGGCCTACACCGAATAGTATTTTTACGAACCGGATAATCGTTTAAGAAACCGGTTAAAAACCGGTTTTTGCTCCGCAAGATTTTGTGTGAATACCCCCCCCCCCCCCGCCACTGCACTAAACAGCTCTCAAGACAAGCGCTCATCAATTATCGTAATATCCCAAGAGAAGACGTAATGCTGTCCCATAAATAATGACGTGTTGATGAAGTAGTATTTCATAATCAGGAAAGAGGAACAGCGGCAGGCCATTAAGATAACACTCGAGATTCCTTGCATCTGGGTTTTATCTTGTCACAGTCTAGTCAAGGTCACGATGCGTTGGCGCAGGGCGAGGGGGCTGGAGCCGGAATGCTGGAGAGTAAACAAGATAAGGAAAGGCCAGCCTCTACAGTATCTCTATTCCCATGTGATTAATTTCAGTTATTACCACTGGTGACAGCTTTGACATCTAGCAGATTAGAATTGTTAAGGTTGGTTATAAGATCGCGAGTGGTTAGACAGAAGGGATGGGGCGGAGGGGCATACTCAACACACTGCCACAAGCCGGTGCCGGCGGCATGAACAAAGGATATTATAGTTCGAAAGAAAATCGCCGCCAAGCACAAAAGAAATGAGAAAGCGCATGTTTACATTAACCTTCAGCCTACAATGTGACACCTGTGTTGCACGGGAAAGCGCGGCGATATGAAAAAAACTTTATTTTTGAATTTTCAAAAAACCGGTTTACGAAATGAAAACCGGTTTCCTACGTAACCGGTTTATAACCGGTTTCCGATTATTCGATGTAGGCCCTACGCGGGATATTCAAACGTGCTGAAATAGCATTTTCACTACTTTCACGGAGAGGTTAGAGTTCGGTTCGAAATTCGAACCGAATTTTGTCGAACTCGAACCTTCACTAAAGTTCGAGTTTGGTTCGAAATTCGAACCGGTTCGCACACCCCTATTAATCTATAATTATCTAATATCTTACTTCATCACTTTGACGGCGGCAACTCCTGCAATGATGAAATGTTAGCGGAGAAGTCTTGAACTGAGCTGGATAACTGCGATGCTGACTTCAAGTTGTAAGAGATCGCTCGGCACAGATGACCTTCCTTGGTAGAGACGAAGTTCACACGAGTGGAGCCGTTCACCAGCGTCATAAGCAGGTGTACCACAACTAGAAAAAAAAAGTCGAGTTAGGTAATGTGTGGATATCAGCAGAGTCGATAAAGAAGTTTCCCCTTTGGGGAGGTCCCCTTACTCCCAAGTCAAAACGGAATCTAACGCTCTGCACGCTGAGGGCGGCTCAAATGTGAAACTAATAAAAGCACTGCACACTAAATACGGTCAGTAGATTATCGATATGCAGTGACAATGCAATAAACAAAACAACAGACGAAACGTCAAACTTCAATTTTATTTCAATTATATTAGCCCAGGGCCCTAGCCATTTAAAACGATTTACTTTTGATTTATTATTGTACTATAAAGTGTTGCGCAGGCGTCACTGACATTTTCGTGCAAAATTAATCGAGATATGGGTTATTTAAAGCCTTACGGACGTAAGTGTAGCCTAGGCCCAAAGCCCCAATACAGTTTTCAGACGTAAGTACGCCCTAGGCACTCAAATCGAAACATTAAGCAATCCTGATTGTCGGCCTAGGTCCTAAGCTTAGGTCTACTCCATCAGAAATATCCTCATCAATAAAGAGAGTTTGCTTTATGCGAAAACATTCGCCAACATTCGATCGTATTTAATATTTTGACATTTCCGCCATTTGTGGTCATCGACTGTTAACTTCTAGTAGAAATATGACGTAGTTTTATTGAAGTTGTTCCATCAATCGTCACACAGAGTCGCACGGAACGTTACCCGACTTTTTATTTAATCCAGGGCGGTATAGGGAGTTGGAGGACCTCCCCAACGGGGAAACTTCTTTATCGACTCTGATATCAGGTAGTAGTAGTAGGCGTGACTCTCGACAAAAAAATGACCGGCAAGATCCACTTTGAAAAGGCTGCAGAGAAGGGCCAAAAAACGACTACGACTCCTTCAAAGGGTAGCGGTGTGTCCTGGGGCGCAAAACTAGACACTCTGGCGCTGACCTACAAAAACGTACATCAGACCAGCCATTGAGTACGGCACCGAAGTCTTTCCTGCCGCCGCCGCAACGCACGCCAGCCATGTCGACAGAGTTCAAAATCGAGCCCTTCGCCTCATAACGGGAGCAGTGAAAACCACCCCAATTATCGCCATGGAGTGGTTCAGCCAAATTGAGCCCCTACAGCTAAGAAGAGAGCAGCGCGCTGTCCAACTGCACGAAAAACTGGCGCGCCTAAACCCCGACAAATGGCTCAACTACCCAACCTCAAAAGTCAAGGCGCACACTAACTTTGCTGAAACAGTCCACCAACTGAAGAGTAAAAACTGTCCTATCCTCCTAGAAGCACCACGTGCACCACTTGACGTACCACTCCCAGAGCTTCTGCCGGACAAAACCAATCAGCTTGCCCCGGGGACCAAAATTGACGGCATCGAGAAGAAAGATGACCATGACCATAAAGAACTGAAAGAGCTTGCCGAGAAGCACCTGAAGAAGCACTTTCCTCTTCAAGAGTGGGTGCACATCTTCACAGACGGCTCCTATGACTCGGCTACAAACAGAACAGGTTACGGCATCCACTGCATCTTCTTTGAAGAAGCCACTCCAATGGGAGTTGGCGAAACATACTTCGACGCTGAGGTCGCAGCCATTGCCAGGGCGGCCGAAAAAATCGCCGAGACCCCCGCCTTCCCCCTCAACAAGACAAAATTTGTGATCCTAAGCGACAGCGTCTCAGCCATCCAATTTGTCTCTCAAGCAGCGAACCTCCATCCTAAATCGCTGCTTTTCAAAAACTCCCTTGTCGGCATCCGACAGCAAAACAAACTATTAGAGACTCAATGGATCCCCAGCCACTGCAAGATCATGGGGAATGAAAAGGCAGACTTCTTGGCCAAAAGTGCCACAAAAGCACCGCAACCACCAGCAGCGCCTCTCTCCTACCAAAATGTCAAAACTAAGATCAAGTCAACCACAAAAAGGATCTTCAGAAACACCACAGAAGAGACTTCACGACTAAAGAACTGGTGGACCGAGATCAAAAAAGGGCCAGACAAAGACTGGTCGAGGAAGACGGCCACCGCCCATTTCCGGCTTGTAACCGGTCACGACGTCTTGCAGCACCACCTGCACCGCTTCAACATTACCAACGAACCGGCCACCTGCAAACTTTGTAATTTAGAAGATCAAGACAGAGCGCATCTCTTCAGATGCGCCGCCCTCAGGAATGACATTGACTCCCTGCCCGATGACCTGAGCAGGATAGAAAAGGAGGCAGTCTTATATTGGATAGCAAGACAGAAGAATGGCTGAAGAGGCCAACTTTGCACAAGAAAGAAAAAAAAAAAGGATATATTTTGGTGCACAGTAAGACTAAGAGTGGGCCAGCAGACTGAGAATTATTTCAAAATAAACACTGTAAGTAATATATTGATAACAAGTAAGGTTGCCCATCTATATCGATACACACAATTAATTTATATCACACTGGGTATCACACTGGATCGCACACTAACTTTCAAGCAGCACTGTACAAGGGAAAGGTCTGCGCCCGAAACAACATTCTACGAAAGCTGGCAAAACATGGGGAGCACAACCATCCACGCTCAGGACATCAGAACACGCACTGTGTGTGTCGGCCGCCGAGTATGCCGCTCCAGTGTGGAGGGCTTCTGTGCATGCGAAGCGAGTCGACGTCGCAATTAATGAAACTGTGCGGATTGTGACGGGCTGCCTAAAACCAACCCCGGTACATAAGCTGTACCCGCTTATCGGGATAGCTCCCCCTCATATCCGCCACCGCAGCATATGTGGAAAGGACGAAGCACGAGACAGACCCTCGCCACCCCATGTATGGACACCAACAGGCGGCAAAACGACTTCGTTCCAGAAAGAGCTTTTTGACCAGAACTCACGTTCTTAGAAGTTCACCAGAGGCAAATCGTGTCGCCCACTGGAACAGCGAACTGCCTGCACCGAACATTGCACCAAGGGAAGAGATCGCTCCAGGTGGTAACTGTCCCTTCGCGGTTTGGCGGACATTAAACCGATTAAGAACTGGAGTGCCGAGATGCGGGACCAACATGCATAAGTGGGGCCTTCTACCAGCTGACCAAGAGCCCATGTGTGAGTGCGGACAGGTACAGGATCCGAGTCACCTCCTGGTTTGCCCCCGCCTCGACGAACCATGTACCCTGCGCGATATCTTGGAAGCAAATGCGAAAGGAATGGCTGTTGCAAATTTTTGGAAATATTGTGTTTAACCGGACACGGAAAGTAAGTAAGTACAGCGCTAATTCGACTTTCGATTATCGAGCGGCAACCGCGGTAGACTTGTATCGATCGGTCAATGCTGTAGGCGTCGCTCTGGAAGGCGTGGCTTTCCGTAAGCGGGAATTTCAAAGGTTCAGTTCGAGATTCGACATTCAAAATAATTTTCGAACTGAACCAGATATAAGGTTCAGTTCGTCTTTTCGAACGGTTTGCACAACCCTAATATATAGGCCTATTGATATTGTTTGGCCATTTTTTCGATATCGATAATGGATTTTCATATCGTTGGGTACCTATCCCTAATAACAAGTATTAATTTATAACTATCTTACCTCTCACTATGACAGCGGCAACTCCTGCAATGACGAGATGTCAGCGGAGAATTCTTGATCCAACTGGACGACTGTGAAGCTGACTGCGGAGTTGTAAGAGATCGCTCGGCTCAGACGAAGTACGAGCGGGTGGAGCCACCAGCGCCGTAAGCAGGTGCACCATAACTAGAAAATAACAGTCCAGTTAGGTAATGTGTGGATATCAGGTAGGAGATATTCTGATGCACAGTAAGACAAGAGTGGGTAAACTTGTAGTGGAATAAAATTACTAGTGATGCGAGTCGGTAAATTTACCGTCGGGTAAATTAACCGGTCAGAGAATTTACCGTAAATTTACCGAGCATGTCGGTAAAATGGTAAAATTTTAAAAAAATTTCATCATTATATTCTAAAGACTAATAACAACCTACACAAGAAGAATGCAGTGGAAATAAGTCAAATAACACTTTAAAAAATTAAATTAAATTTTGAATTTTCCATCGTTAAATTCTAAAGACTAATAAGAACTTACACAACAAGAATGTAGAAATAAGTCAATTTTAACACTTGGAAAAATTCTATCAATAAATCTGAATAACAGCTTTTCTGTGCCTAGACATACTCCACTATTTCATTACCGGTAGCTGAGTAGGCTAAATCATTAATTCAAATCTAATTAATATTTTTATTTTATTATTTATTTAACCTAACGTACAAAGATAATTAAATTAATACATTATTGTTTAGTTTGTTCTTTGTATGGAACAGTAAATAAATATAAGGGTGAATATATGCTCTTTTAATTGATATACACCTTCCTTATCACAAAAACTATTTACGTATGCTAATAGGCCTATGCTTAATATGGCTAAAATCAAAATTTTACCGAATTTACCGTTTTTCGGTAAATTTGCCGGTAATTTTACCAGTAAATTACTTGAGTTTTAAATTTACGGTAAATTCACATCACTAAAAATTACTATCAAAAACAAGGTTTACCTCTATGAGTAGGTAGGTAGTATAGTCGTATTGAAAAGTCAAGGGTTTGTATTATACTATGAATGTATTATTATAATAATAATAGAGATGTTCAACGATATCGATATCGAGGAAAAATTGAGCCTATTTTCGATATCGATACCTCGCCGTCATATCGGAAATATCTCAATATCGTAGCTTTATCATTCTCGGTGTTAAATGTCCCGTCGCAATCTGCACTACACATTTCTGCAGTTCAACGTAACGCTCCTCCCACTTCTCCACAGGCCTAGCGCCTTATCTAAGAATTTGAGTGTGTTGGAACTTCCAAGGTTCAAGGTAGGGCCTACCCTGGGCTCCTCAGAGGTCCTAGTAAAAAACTAAGGATCTTTGTTACGTTGATCAAATTCGAATACCAACAAATTTTAAACCAGTGCAGATTGATGAGGCCTAGGCCCAAGTTGCAGTCAATAGCAGTTCCTGTAGGCCTAGGCATAGACCCAAGTCTAGGCTCTGCGGGTAGATCTAGGGACAGCAACGTAATAAGAGCCTTCATCAGTTTGTAATATTTTACCGCTCAGAGTCACTTCCCACCATAAATTGAGTAATAACTTGTAACAAGGAACCAAAATAATAAAACGCAGGCCCAGGCCAGATTAAAAATACAACTATTCACTGCAGAAGTAGGGATCAGTCTAAACGATTTGTAGTTGACGTCGTATTTCGATTGCGCTGTGCACCTACAAACAATATCACAAGGCATAGGCCTATTAGGCATACTAATTGCCTCGAATAATACCAAAAGTGAGAAACTAGGCTCCTAGCCTGATTATATTACAAAATAGCAAAACTTTAGTGTGGACAGAAACATAAGACACTGCTTCAGTCTCAAGGTCGTGCGACGCGTTTTATATCGATAGTCGAACAGTGGTCGTCAAACTCGGGAGCAACGATCAACGTAGCGGTGTCGACACAAGCAAAGCCTCCTAGAGCCATGTGCAGTCTCTGGAGCGCAAGAGCACAATACTCTCCGTGCGAGTAGTCAAGGTTAGTGAGCGTAATTCAAACTATTCGAAACCGAACTGAAGTCAGTTCCAAATTGTTGTGCTTCGGTTCGGATGCTAAATATCCGAACAAAACCAAAATTTTAGGTACCCGCACACCCCACACGTCCTCAAGCGTAGTTGCTAATGGTGAATTAAGTAAAAAATAACAGCTGTTAAAACACAATAATGAATCAATAAAGAATGTGTGAGAAGAGGGGGGGGAGGACATCAAGCTACACTTGTAGTCATTAGACAGTCTATTTTATTTTATTTTATTTAAACTGTCAACATAATACTAAATAACACGACGCTATAGCAGGTCCAGATTTCAGAATAAACCTGCATCAGGAACTGAACCCCAGACCTTCTGCATCGCAAGCAGCTGAGTAATCTAAAGAACCACACAGTGTCAGACTAGACTGTAAATATTTGTTAAAATACAGCACTAAAAATAGAAAGGATGAGAGAATATAGTTCCAACTTATTTTCAATTACCTATACAATGCATAATGCAAACTAATTACTAGGCTAATACAACCAATATGATATAAAGAACACACGTCCTGCTAGCTTACCTGTCAGTGAAGCCGTCATCTGTTATGGAGGTCTGACGTCACGAGGCTATCGGCTGATGAGCTAGCTGGGTCAGGCGAGTGAGGTGGTCGCAGAGCCCCTCCCCCCAGCTGGCTGTAGGAGCCGCATTCCTTCTTGCCTGGAAGATAAGAACAGGGCACTGATGAGAACATCCTCGCTTGACCAGCACAATGTAATGGTTATCACAAGGACCAGGAGGATAGAAAAGGAGGCAGTCTTATATTGGATAGCAAGACAGAAGAATGGCTAAAGAGGCCAACTTTGCACAAGAAAGAAAAAAAAGAAAAAGGAGAGAGTGATTGCTGATTAGTGGTGGTCGAAGTGTTAAAACATGGAAAAACGATGTTTAGTAGTTGTGCCAGGCAATCTATAGGCCTACTAGTAGGCCCCACCCTACAGCCTACAATTGTTCCTACTTCCCTAGAATGTATTTGGTAGGCCCTACTATGGAATAAATAAAATTACTGAAGATGCACACGATAATATCGATAATCAATAATGGATTGAATTTCGATAATCAATAACCAAATTTCATTATCGATTATCGAAATATCAAATAATAGCTAAACAGTGGCACAAACCAAACTCTACAGACAGAGATTATCTCATGTTGTGCCATGCACTGGCTGGGCTGATGGTGTGGTGTCACACTCTAGATTTACGTTTGGAAATGAGCTATCAGCTATCAGTCGATAACGGAAGCCTACCCAACACATGACATCGAAGACAACGAGGCAGCAAACGGAAAGAGATTGTATTGTTTTGACTTACACTTGCCACACTTGAGGTTCCATTTATAGGTTGGAAGAGGCTTTGTTGGTAATAGGCCTAGATATTATCGATAATATCGATTCGATAATGACATAACAATTTTAATAATGGATAATGAAAAAAGTTATTGATGTGCATCCCTAAAAATTACAAATTACATTACAGAGCGTAGGCCTACCTACTGGGTAAGCCGGCCTACCTAGTTATGCCAGGAAATTCAGAAAGAGCGCAAGCTAAGCTTGTAGGTACAGACTACATTATTTAAACATTGATTGATTGGATATTGCTTAACGTCTCATATTTATGCAACCTGGCTAATCGAGACGAAGGGAGGGACGTAAGGTATGACATGGGGGAACAAGGGGTGGACAGGCCTGTGCTGGTCAGAACCAGCCATAAGCGTATGGGGAGGGCAAGGGTTCCCCCACGTCGTGGTCGTCTTTGTCTGTGTCATCTCCGTCCGTGTTGTCATTGTCGTCGCCGTCGGGGAGGTAGGTAGTCTAAGGAAGGGGAAAGTTCCCCGACGACGACCCAGAGCTCGCCATTAGTTTCAGGGAGAAAAACTCCCCTTATCACGGGCCAAGCCATGAGAAGGTTGCGAGTTGGAATTTGATGGCCCATGTAAACATTGAAATTAATTACTTAGGCCTACTAAGCAAAGAGGGATAGGGTAAAATTACATCATAAAGTTTAGGTTGGGCGGTATGACGAAAATGGGACGCACCCTACCCGGCACTTTTGTAATTTGTGTGGGCCAACTTTTAAACAAGGGGAAAAAGTAGGTTAGAGAGAGGGGGCCGCAAAGCACATATGTTTTAATAATAAAAATAATATTGTAAAACATACGCGCTTCACGCCCCCCCCTCCCCCTAACCGACTTTTCCCCCATCATCCCAGTGTTAAAATGTTTGTCCATACCAACTGCAAAAGTACGGTAGCCTACTTCTGTACTTGGCGGGTTCCAACTTTTATACACTAACGGAAAGGATTTCGGGTGCGCTATTTTCGATTGTATCCTAGAACTAGCGCGGCGCACTGTAGCCAGTGTTTGGATTGAAAAAAAAATGTTGGGACCCGCCAACCAAGTACAGAAGTGCCAAAAGTAGACCTACGCCCTACCCTGGCCTGTAGTTTGGAATAAGATAACTAATTACCAACCCTATTTGCGAACGATTCAAGCTTTAATTTGCACTGTTCAGTTACGAACAACAATGAAATCAGTGATTGTAAGAACCTGGCTGTGCACTGAACTAGGCCTAGGCTACCCCACGTGAAACAAACAAACTCTTTAGATGAGGCAAAGAATGAACAATAGTCAGGAATGTGCAAGTAAACCAATATGCACGCCGTGAACAATCCACATGAAATTTTACACGACCTTGCATGACCTTGTGCATGACACTGAAGTGATTTGGGTGCGGAAAATGAAGCTCACGTGAACAATAATCAAGCTAATATGCTATAGTGATCACAATAGTGAAGGAAAACTCATTTGAGTATGGATTAGTGAGCGTGTACAAAGCAAACTACAAAGAACGCCGGCTGGTATGAAATTACGTGCGATGCGGCGACATTTACGAATTAGCGATTTATAACCACGTTTTTAAGTAAATCTTTAATATATAGTGGATACAAAGCAAGAATATTGAAGGGAAACGCCGAAGAATGAATATAACTCACTGCGTAGAGCTAATGTGAATGATGTTGGAAAGCATGCAATGTTACTACGAACAGAACGCCACGCCACGTCATTCAATGTAGTAGGCCTAATGAATTTCAACTACACTAATTAATAACATGGCAGATAAAATGAAATAATATTGTATGACAACAGCAAAGAAATGAATGTGAAACAATATGTTGAAAGCACGAAGGTAGAAATGAAGGCATGGCTGTGTAATTACCTGGGTTAGAGCAACTTCCTCGCACTGTCTGCGTCAAGGTCTGGGAAGAAACAGAACGAGTGAGCCAGAGCGCTACGTCAGCAAGCTAGCTGTGACGTCAACACTCGCCGGACGGGGTTGGAGTCTGCGCATGTATAGTTGCTTTCAGAATACCACGGATGAGGGGCAGGCGCAACTCTGCTTCGAATGAGAGGGGGGGGGGAATTTTTATCAGTTTTCAAGTGCAACCCTACGGGTGTAACAACGCAGGGCAGTGATGTAATCCAAAAAACCTTTTTGGGTATACCCTCCAATCCTCCATCCTGTATGAGTTTGTACAATGGGGGCCCGAGGGGGGAATAATGCGGGGCGCACGGTCTCGAGAAACTATTCTATTCGTAGACTGTGAGTGTGATTCGAGTATTTCAACTAGTTTTAGGGCATGATTTTTATAACATATTTTGTTTGTGGTGACCGGTGATTGTTGTGATTGAAAATGATATTATTCTGTTCTGGATTTGATATTGGATTTCCACATTTTGTACCAAGAGACATGCATGAGACAGCGGCGTACCGGTAACCGGCGCTTCTTTTTAGAGGGGGCGAACATTTGTGTAATTCATTCATCCAAGTATCAATTGGTCAGCACAACTAGTGAAAGGGGTATTTTGGTATAGTCAAAGTGCCATACAAAGATTTTCTGGGAAATTCCCAAGCCAAAAGTGTAATTGAAATATAGGCCTACTATTATAACGTTTTTTTTTTAAACTTCATAAAATATGTAGTACAAAAAGATTGCAAAACAAGAATAAATCTCAATTCTCAATATCTATACAAACAATATAGGCTATCAATAAATACCTCACGTCAAATAAAAACTGTACCCCCCCCCCCCCCGACCAAATTTTTGGGGGTGGCTTCGTAGTTACGCCACTGCCAAGAGATATACTACAGCGTTTAAATGAAAAGGACACTGATTTTAATTTTGGTATACGGAGAGGTGTACCGGTATCAGTAAACACTGTAGACCCGCGTATCTCCTTCTCATTATCCAATGATCCGGGGTAACGTTACAGGGGTTGAGAAAGTAGACCAGGAGCTCAACAGTAGGCTATAACATATAGGTTTCTAAGGAGCGTGCCGTGCTGATCACAAATAACCAGCCTAATGTAATAGTTTGGTCAAATTTATTTTGCTAAGTTTTGCAAGGATGCAGTCAGGGGGCAAGTGTATTATGTATTAACTATTAAGACATGGTCATGAATAAGGGGCCCTTCTAAGATCTTAAAGATTTTGAGTAGGCCTACCAATGTAAGGTTTGGCTGTTTTCTTATCTATTTTTTTTTTTAATGTGCGGCACCTCATTACTTTTGTTACATTGAAGATTTTATTGTTAAAAAAATAAAAATAAAATTATTTTATCAAAGTACTTTAAATTGATATTGTATTTACCAAATAACAATGCAAGAATGTTTATTACTGACAACCCTCAAACTCTTGCTGTTTGTGTAGATGATAGATGATCTCTAATCATGGATAATGGATATCCAAGTGCCCGACACCTCCAGTATGTACACCCTACACTGCTACATTACATTCGTGAACAAGCGTTGACCGGTAAACTTTCCTCACTATTTTGACTAGTCCCGTAACCATGCATGTAAACTTTTCATCTAGTTACTTTCACACACCAACTAACCCAACCTAGATCGTCACGATAACCTTCCTGCTCTAAATACAAACTACCCGACGAAACTGCTCTAAACTACCCGACGAAACTGCTCTAAACTACTGGACGAAACTGCTCTAAACTACCCGACGAAACTGCTCTAAACTACCCCACGGTGCGTGTTTATAATGAAAGGGTTAACATTGAGTAGGTCCTACATGAGACTACAAACTTTTGTGCTCGCCTGTACCCACTGTAACATTAATAGGATTAGAAACGAGGTCTACAATTTTGGTTACAAATTTCAATGCCAGAAATTTCCTATGAGTTTTTCGTACAAGTACTAAGCTTGAAATTAATGTTGGTATATCCCCCCCCCCTTTCCCTCCCTAGTTAACTCTAGTTTGCTCTGCCTCAAGTATTCTCTAAATTGGAGCAAATCCATATCAAAATGTAATAACCATTAGGCCCTATACAGGTCTACAAACAATATGGAAAAATAAAAATCAATCAAATCAATCAACATAGGCCTAACGGGGTTGTGTTTCTAAATGAACTCTGTAATAGGCCTACAGTCTTTAAAACTGATTCTTTGCTTTAGCAGCGCCTTATTAGGATAACTACGAGAGACAACCATGGATCGCTGCGACTTCAGAGCGGTGTGTCTGTTCTGTTCATTAGAGTCGCAAGGAGAAGACCTCACATTTCAATGGACTGTTTAAAATCTAATAAATAAATTTGTATTTAGAGTCTATCCACTCAGTTATAACTGATTTTCACAGGGACACAGTAAACCAAAGCGACCAAGCAAACCCTGTAGGCCCTCACGCAATATAATTTGAAAGATGGAAATAATTCTTTAATTCATAATTTCAACCAGGTGGATATCTGTAACCTGGCTCAATTTCTATGTCAACTGGTTCGACTTATTAACGAGTGAGTGAGTGAAGCAGGACTCAATTTGACTACAGCAGATAAAAAATCTATGATGTTTCCCCTTTGTTCTACGTTTGTTTTCTCTCTACCAGACAAACAAACCAGACGCTTACTCTGATATAAATTAAGGAGGGAGGTAGGCCTACTTCTGAAACTCCCAACTTCTAAAGGTTTCATTATAATCAGCTGATTTTTTTGTGTAGGGCCTATGTTTATCAAGAGGTTAATTAGTAAAAAATATAAAACTAAATTAAATTAAATTACCCCAAATAGTATTGTTATTAACTTTTCATTGTTGATTTAACAATGCATTACTTCGGAAATGTTTCCATGAGAACCAATGAAAAGAATTTATCAATTTTAATTTTTAAACAAAGTTTATTTTTAAACCAATTGAGGTAGGCCTATAATTAATCGTTTAAATTATAAGAAATAAAATTATTAAGATGTCAATTATTTACATTTGCATGCATACATCAACATGCAAAGCAAAGTGGTTCGTGAGGAATGCCAAGAGAAGGGGCAGAACAACTGTGGGAAGAGTACCTACACTAACATGAGGCCGACTGGTGCCTAAACGTAAGTGCTACAGTAGAAAAATAGAAACAGCTCAAATCCAACTTCAAACAGGACATAACTTGCTTGGAAAGCACTCTATAAATTTGGAACTTTTGAATCTAGTGTCTGTCGGATGTGTGGAGCTGGCAAACAAGACAGGAAACATCTTTTTGAATGTAGGCTACTGGCTACATAATTATAAAGGTTGAACGGGACAAAATGATCGTATTCGTAGTGTACAGGAGTCCTATCTCTACTGGCTAACTAGAAAACACATGATGACATGAATAATGTCAGTTGTAATCATATGAAAAGACAAAGAAGATTTTGCATGTTTTCATTTGTCATTAAAGTTAGGATTTATTATCTTTAGTTCAAGTAGGCCTATTAGTATTTAGTAGTATTTTATTTAGTGTCCATCTGAGCAGTAGGCCTAGCCTACATTGTAAGAAGAAAAATCGCACAATTACCTGTGGGACTTGTCAATACATAAAAACATACACAATAGCACTATCATAAACATAAAACAATAAAACATAAACATAGGCCCTACATGAAATTACTGTTGACATTATATGAGACTAGTCAATGAGCCTCTGCCTTCATACAACCAACCAAACCAAACAATCGATCAGAATTACAGTAAGATATTAGGCTACGTCTGCATCGGACTACTAGGGACGTGTCTGAACTATATTCTCATTCTCATTCTCGATACTAGTTCCCTACGTGAAGTGGGGAAGTGAATCTTATTTTGGTTGTTTCTTGATAGGAGTAGGCCTACTATCAACAACAGCCGTAGAGAATTGACAAAAGTCATGCAGGAGGCCAGCTGATTGTGATCTTAACAGTACTTTTACGTGTTAACATAACGTTTCATAGGTAGGCCTACCGGTACTATTTATTTATTACTCTAACCTATATTATTAATTAGCCATTTACTTACTTAGGCCTACCTATTTGGTTAGGTACTCAGCGTGATTTGGAAGAGTTTTATTTTGATCGTCTCCCGAGGCCGCCATTTTTTAGTAATAGGTAAGAATGAGAACGAGTGTGGTTATTTTGTTAGGTACTGTAGGGCTACTTTTTTTTGGTAAATTATAGAACAATAAATAAAAATAAATTCGTAAATTTAGAGTCTACCCACTCGGTCATAGGCCTAACTGATTTTCAGTGGGGAACATTAAACAAAAGTGACTAAGCTAGCCCTAGGCTAGGCCCGACGCAATCGACGAGTGAGCGATAACCAACCAAAGATCGACATTTTTTAATAGGCCTAGGAAATAGGCCTACCTATAGCAATCAGTGGTATGGACAGTGCAAACACCCGCGGATCATCGCCAGAATCAACAAGGCAGATTCAGAACAACCCATGAGGTCGGGATAAGATAAGAAAATAATAAATTTAACCTCTAACCTTTTGCTTTGAAACTCTTTTATATTATTACAACGCTTAATTATATTAGCTTCATGTGTTTGTCTGTCTGTCTGGACGGAATCTTATAATCGATATTTCACCCACTTCCCAATGTCCGATCAAGCTGAAATTTTTAACACATAGGCCTACGTATTCTTGATGACAATTAACAGATTCACTAATTAATCAATTAATTCATCGTAATTAATTAACCAAACAAAGTTCATATGGGAAATTAGTCACAGCTAGTAAAGATGGGCCAACCAGATGCAGAAATTCGGACACGTCCAGTGAGCACATATTCGATTTCAACATTCGTTAAGACTAAAAAGAATAAAATAATATTAGGCCCTACATGAAATTTTTTTTTAAAAAAAACAACGCTTGGTTAAATAGGTACCTACTAAAAAGTAAAAAATAAATTTTCGCCCAACAAATGTCTGCCTTACTCGGAAATTAAAAGCGTTGGGCGCTTACGGTAGTGACATAGATCAGCGGTTCTCAACCTTTTTCATTTCACGGACCGGCAAAATGATAAAGTCAATTACACGGACTGGCGCGGCTACAAGGGGTCTGGGGCACAGCCCCAGCCGCCGGAGACAAAATTTTTTTGGGGTGTTTTTATACCCCTAGACGGCCTGTACAGCGATCTGAGCAAGAGGTAGACGAAGGGAAGAGGCAACCGGAAGACTGTCTTCCGGTTGCCACATGAAACACATGAAACGCCATTTAAATCATCGTTAAAAATATATTAATAAATTAGGCCCTACTAATTATCGATTGTTAAACTTTTTTAGTGATGTTGATTACAATGTACCTACGTATCACTAATAATAATTTAACTTAGGATTGCGCGTTTACCATCGTGGCTGTTTCTACGCTCAGGTTTCCGCGCATCAAGCCCTCAAAGTGTCCCCTTCTGAGAGAATATAATTTAGTCTCCATCCCGAGTAGGCCTACAGATAAAATAATGGAAGTGGGCTATTTAACCGTAGCTACGGGAAAATTACGATCCTCAATTCCTCCGTAGCATGAACGAAGATCAGCGGAAATAATCGAAAATATCCGAATCGTCCGCGGGATACCACCTAACTAGGCCAATAGCTTCTAATATCACAGTGCATTGTGGCAGAGTGGTAGCGCGTCCGAATTCTAGGCGAGAGGTCGGCGGTTCAAAATTTTCGTTTAGTCGTTTTTTTTTTACCATTCTATTTGGGTCCATGTTTTTCTGCAAATGATTTCACCACATTCGGCCCCGTCGCAAACACAATTCTAGATGATAAAAGCGTTTAAAAAGTGCTTGCGCCGCGCTAGTTCCAGGATACAATCGATAAGAGCGCACCCGAAATCCTTTCCGTTAAAAACGAGTTAAGATTTAAAATTAAAATAGCAGCGTTAAAGGTTTGGTAAGTAGAGTATTTTATTAAAAATGAGTTAAGATTTAAAATAGCAACGTTAAAGGTTTGGTAAGTAGACTATTTTATTGAAAAGGTTGGTAGGCCTACTAAGTAATGTCATAATAAACATGGCGCGCCGGCAAACAGTGAAATGGTAAGTGTTTGTGTTCAATCTTTATTAATTATAACATAATTCGTATATTTTCAGAGTGGTTATTATTGAATTAACGGAATGTACTTCCCGTTCCTACGGTTAGGCCTAAATTAGCAGGCCTAATTTTTCCGGTATCCACAGTTCGAGTACCTTCGGTATTTCCGCCGATGTTCGTTTCATGCTACGGACGAATTGAGAAACGTTAATTTTCCCCTAGCTACGGTCGAATAGCCTCAGCGTAAAATAATAAAGTGTAAAACCAATTTTTTGAATTTTTACACATTTCTAAAATATTATCAAAACAAAATTACAACAAATATACAACAGCACTTCGTGGACCGGTAGCCGGTCCGCGGACCACCAGTTGGGAACCACTGACATAGATTAGGCCTACAGAATTTTGTTGTTCATGGAAGGACAGCGCCCAACGCTTTTAATTTCCGAGTAAGGCAGAAATTTGGAAACTCTTGTCGCTAAGCGGGTCCAACTTTCAACCACTACTTTTTCCCAATAAAATCAATGGAAAACAACTACAAATTAGAAATAAATGTGTAAAAATTCAATATCAACAATTTATTATCAATTACCACTTTGCAAAATTAACAATTACATGGGTGAACACAATATTACTCGCAGACTAATTTCACTGTTATTAGTTGATCACGGCGGCCATTTTAGCAAAGTCTCTCCATTCTCCGACGTACCAACCAAAACACACCAAACTTACGTTTAATTCTGTCCGTTTTTGTTTGTCCTGCGGACCGCGGTCCCTGTCGTGTTTGTTTGTTTGTACCTCATTCTGTTCCGGGGCTCGCCCTGGGACCCCGTCGGGGGCTCCGCCCCCAAACCCCCGTGCTATTCGACTATTTAATTGTTTACTTAACATAACAATAACATATTTATAAATTACTTATTACAATAACCACAATATCGCAAAAAGGTTGGTACACCTACATAGCCAACATCCAAAATGGCGCGTTGATCAGAGTGAGATGACGTTCGTGTTCAATAAATGTAAATTATTTGACATTATTCGTGTAATTCGAGAGTGTTTTACTATTAATTACTCACTATACGTACTTAATATTAACTTATTTCTAATTTGTAGTTGTTTTCCATTGATTTTATTGTGAAAAAAGTGTGGTTGAAAGTTGGTTGAAAGTTGGACCCGCTTAGCGACAAGAGTGCCGAAATTTTGTTGGGCGAAAAATTTATTTTTTACTTTTTAGTACATACATACATACACTAAGCGTTGTTTAAAAAAAAAAAAAAAACATGTAGGTGGCTAGGCCTAATATTTTTAAAATACGCCTAGCGACGATAAAGGTGTTGTAGCTTGTAGGTGCAGTATAAATGTTTGGGGGCTATAGCCTACTCCTTTGCCTAGGGCCTATCCCTAGGACTGTATGGCCGGCCTAGCCTAACTATGTGGACATGGATAGACACATATTATAGGCCTATATAGGCCTACTGCCACAGGACTTACCCCATTTGATGGACCTGCTACTTGCCTAGCCTACGCCTAGGCCTAGGCCTCCGCCTAGGGCCCTACCCCTAGCTCATTATTCGCATCACTTTTGCCGGAAAGCCAACGTTTCCCACTTTTATTTTTGCTTGTAAAGCCTTCTCGATTTTCTTTTATCTTTCGAAACGCTCTTCCTTTGTGACCCATACTGAAAACAGCGAGAAACCAATTAAATAACCAAATAACGTCGAGACAACACACAAGCGTGTGTGAACACGAGACGAGACGTCAAAACATAAACACGTCAAAGCAGTTAGTCGCAAAGACGTTCTAGCATTCCGAATTTCGTAAACAGTCTTCATGTCTCGGTGCCGGTGCTAGTTTCCTGTCACTTTCATGTCTTAGATTTTTAACTGCTTTGAAATTACGTGTGCTGCTATCTGTTGTCAATCTGTAGAACTACGACCCGCGAGTTTTAAAATTTGAAAACCAAACCAAAATCCTGCAGTTTCGCAAACGCTGTCTCAGTTGAGTAAATACCAAACAAACAGCCACGCACGCTAATTCCAACAATACAAAGAAAGCGCTAACAAAATTAACATATATAGAATACTAATAATTAGTTATTTTTTTATTTATTATTATTAAACTAATTATTATTATGAACATATAATTGTGCATGTCAATTTATAATCATATCACAACGTTATTATTATTTTTAAATATTAGACCGTTTCGCGAATGATTTTTCCAGTCGCGTTGATGGATGAGCTTTTTTGTAATATTTCTGTCCAATGATAATCATTACTTTTTCTATAGTTACTTGGTATTACTTGTTAATTATACACCTGTAAAAGGCTTATATTAAAACCTTTATTTCTATGAATTTTGACCAACTTTTTCAACTTTTTTTTCAAAAGGCACTACATCACCATAATCTTTGTCAATGCAAAATATGAACGTTGTAGCCCCACCCGTTTGGTCAGAATCGGCCCAAATATCACGAAAATATCGTATTAAAAACCAGAAAAAAATCGTGAAAGTACGATTTACATAAAAAATATTTCTGAAATGTCTCTTAAATCATAACATACTTTCAGTGCTTTAAAAAGGTTCCAATAAAGTTTCATCAACATCGGAGTAGCCGTTTGCCAATATCACGAAAATATTTAATTATTATTGTTTTTTTAAATCGTAAAAGTACAACAGTTACAAGAAATATTTGATCGATTATACCCAAAAACGTGGCAGGTCTAAAGTTCAGAGATTTCGAAGGTCCCCTATAATTTTCATCTAGATCGTATGTGCCGTTTGCCCGGTAGAGAGCGAACAGACAAAAAAACTAACAAAAAACAAAACACCCGAGCTATTTTTCTTGGGCTAACGTAAGTAAAAAAATAAATGTAAGCGAAATTGAAGTCTTCGCTTCGCTCATCCAAAAATAAAAAATTACAAACAAATTGCTTTTTCTCAGAATTTCAGAGACCTCCATCCTTTAAAGGAGTATTCACCAAAAAAAAAAAAACAATGATTGCAAACAAAATATGGTCGAATAACACTGAGTGTTGCTTGCTAGGAAGCTTCGCAAACGCTTTTTTAGTCGCGTTGATGGATGAGCTTTTTTGTAAGTTTTTAGTTTGCGTGGGATCTCTTTACTTTTGCAATATAGCTTTTTGAACGCATTGTAGGTGATTGTTGTCAAATTTCTATTGTTACTTGTTAATTGTTATTATGTACCTCAAAAAACTCATATTAAAACCTTTATTCTATTAATTCTGGCTAACTTTTTCATTTTTTTCTATCAAAAAGCAATACATTACCATTACCTTAATGTACATGTAAACTATATGAACGTTGTAGCCCCACCCGTTTGGTCAGAATCCGCCCAAATGGCACGAAAATATCGCACGAAAAATCGAAAAAAAAACCCGGAAAAGTACGATATTCATGAGAAATATTTCTTCGATTGTACTATACCCAAAAACGTGGCAGATCTAAGTTCAGAGATTTCGAAGGTCCCAACGATTTTTTTTATCAAGATCGGATATGCCGTTTGCCTGGTAGAGAACGAACAAACAGACAAAAATACAAACAAAAAAAACAAAACAAAAAACTTTGGAGCTAAATTTTTTGAGGGGTCAGTGAAATTTGAAGTCTTCGCTTCGCTCATTCAAAAATTTTACTTCTGAAGAATTTAAACAACTATTTTTTTTTAATTTAATACAATATTCAGAAATTAAAAAAGTCCGCCCCAACCGGGAATCGAACCACGGATCTCCCGCATTCCAGACAGGCGTCGTCAGGCGTCAGGAATGCGGGAGATCCGTGGTTCGATTCCCGGTTGGGGCGGACTTTTTTAATTTCTGAATTGTATTAAATAAAAAACAATTACACCTACGGGAGTGTTTCCCGACTAACCAAATCGAGAAACTATTTTTTTATTATGATTGATTGAATTGCATTTTGTTGAATGAGCGTAGCGAGCGAAGCGAAGATTCCATTTCACTACACTGCAGAAAAAAATCCGGAATGTTTTTTTTGTATTTTTGTGTGTTGTTAACACGATTCCGGCTAAACCGATACTCCAATTGAGATGAAATTTTCTGGAGACCTTCGAAATCTCTGAACTTAGAACTGCCACGTTTTTTTAATTGCAATCGAAATTCTAAGAAAAAGCTCAAGTCCCGCCGCGTTGATGGATGAGCTTTTAGTAAATTGTTTTTAGTTTGCGTATAGGACCACTTTTTCGTTGCAAGTGCTTTTTGAATGCATTGTAGGCCTAGATGATTGTTGTCAAGTTTCTATTGTTAATTGTTAATTGTTATTATAAACCTAAAAAAACTCATATTAAAACCTTTATTTCTATAAATTCTGGCTAACTTTTTCAACTTTTTCTTTCAAAAGGTACTACATCACCATAACCTTAAAGTCCATGTGAAATATGAACGTTATGTAGCCCCACCCGTTTGGTCAGAATCCGCCCAAATGTCACGAAAATATCGCACTAAAAATCGAAATAATTGTAAAAGTACGATATTCATGAGAAATTTTTCTTCGATTGTACCCAAAAACGAGGCAGGTCTAAGTTCAGAGATTTCGAAGGTCCCCTCAAACTTTCATCAAGATCGCATATGCCGTTTGCCCGGTAGAGAGCGAACAAACAGACAAAAATACAAACAAACAAACAAAAAAACAAAAAAATAGAGAAAAAAAACACCCGAGCTAAATTTTTTGGGGGGTCAGTGAAATTGAAGTCTTTGCTTCGCTCATCCAATTAATTCTCATGAAAATCGCAATTTTACGCCTTTTTTCGATTTTTAATCAATTTCTTCGACTTACAACACCTACATGCTTTATCCGATTGTATAATGATTTTTTCACAGAACCTTAATTTTATGAATTAATATATAGGTGTAAACTTTGAACGCAATCGAAAAATTATCTCTCATGAAAATCGCAATTTCAAGATTTTTTTGTCATTTTTTAAAATTACAATTTTTTTCGTTTTAAAAAATGTTTACGACTTAGTAATGATGTTTTCACAGAACAACAGAAAATCTGCATAACACATGGCAGCTCAATGCACAAATTACGCTCATTCAACAACGCACCCGAAAAAGCGTTTGCGAAGCTTCCTATGTATAGTGTCAACTAAATAAAAAATTGTCTGGACCGGCACCTCCACCATGGCCCAAAATATCTTATTTGTTACTCGAAAATCGGGTAGTTTGACTGTTGGTTCGGCCCCAAAATACCCGACCCGATCCGAAATTTCGGGTACCCGCACACTTTAAAATTCTACGTGATAGTAAGTTGATTTACATTCGCTTCTTCAAGCTGTTTGGACGAAGAACCGATAATGATGTATTTCCCCCGCACAGAACCAAGTTAAGCTACAATATCATTTCGTCAAGAAGCACTCACTAGTATGTAAGGGAGTATTTTACATCCCTAAACTAGAGGCGAGCTCTGGTAATCATCGTCGGGGACATCTTCCTTGACGACGACGACGACGACAATGACAACACGAACGATGTCAAAGCCGATGATGACCGCGACGTGAGAACCCCCCTTTCCTCCCCAACCCGTGGCTGGTTCTGACCACCTCCTCCCCATATCCCCTATTCTAGAGTGGCGCATTATGACCTTTAACGGTTGACGCGCCCTTAAACACTTCTGTATACTCAACAAGCATCCTTATATCTATTTTACGAAATCCATCCTGGTCAACTTCTGTCAACTTGTGTTAAATGTATAGTAATAGCTATATATAGCTAAATAAAGTTTACTACTACTACTTACTGTAATGAACTCACTTGACAAGGTTTAGCTTCTAGCATCCATCTTTATTCACTACTTCACTTTGGTCAGTCAGTGCTGCCAACTTACACACACACATTCAATACACTACATCATTCCCTTTTTCTCAAAGTGATTTGAAACTACAAACTAGGTACCTCCAATATTATATTGAATGGATAATGATTTATAATGTCTTTGATCTTCACTTCTTCTTATGTAATCACTAATTATGGTTATGATTGAACTACATACTACGTTTCATTAACATAAACATAATTAAACTTCCACGTTGGTAAACTACTGATGTGGACGAACTATTTTGTTATTAAACTACTAATAATCGGAATTGTCAATGGAATGATAAGGACACCTCACATGATCATTAATCTTCTACAGTTGATAGTCACTCATCCAAACCGGGGGTCTGCGTTGGCGGCTCGGCCTGGCCTCTTCGCTCCCACGGTTCCCTGGTCGGAGCGGGGTTGATCTGTCTCCTGCTACAGGTCTAGGAGACTGTGGAGACAATGGAACATCTATGTTTTGATTAATTGTGACTATAGGAGGAGGGTGATGATTGTTCTCCAGTGAGGTATTTGCTGGTTGGTCGGGAACATGGTTCTCGGGATTTGTGATATGTGTCGAAGGGATTGGATTGAGTGTAGGGCTTGCAGGGTTGTGGGGAGTAGTACTTCCGTACGTGGCTCACGTTCCGACGGTACTGTGCACCGGCTGGCGAACAGATCGTCACGGCGTTGCCATCCCTCTCGGTAACCTCGAACGGTACTGTGTTATACGTGTGGTAAACTTGTTGTGTTTCTCTTGACGCGCCAACACGTAGTCTCCTACAGATATGTTGCTGCTTACTGCCCCTCGTCTTTGATCGATGTATGTTTTCCCTAACTCCTTCATTTCCCTGTCCCGATCTCGGAATTCTTCATCTGGATAGGTACATGATTGTATACTTGGAACTTTGTCACGAAGCTCTCGTCCAAACATCAATGAAGCCGGAGTGCAGCCCGTTGTAGAATGGGGTGTTGTTCGATAGAGAAAGAGATATTCTCTCAAGGCAGTCTTGATGTCTTGATCAGCTGCTGCTGCTATGCGAAGTCTCTTCATTATGGACCGATTCTGTCGCTCCACTTCGCCATTCCCCTGCGGCCACTCTGGCGTCGAGTATCTCAACTCGATGTTGTTGGTGATACAATAATCATGGAAGTCGTTGCTAGTGAAGTATGCCGCATTGTCCAATTTGATCGATTCCGGTAGTCCGAATCGTGCGAAGATTTCTTCTAACAGGTCGATAGTTTTAGCGGTTGTGACGCTAGGTGATAGCACGGCCTCGTGGAATCTTGAATAGTAGTCGATGACAACGAACACGTATTGTCCATTTGGGAGCGGTCCCAAGTAGTCTATCGCCAAGTCTTGCCACGGTCTGTCTGGTAATCTGGTTCTAATCACAGGTTCTGGGCGGCTGGGTGAGCTGACCACCTGGCACCCATGGCAGTGTCTGCAGAACGTTTCCACTGCCTTATCTAATGCTGGCCACCAGACTTTTGAACGCAATTTCTGTTTCATCAAGACTATGCCAGGATGCCCCTAGTGTGCTAGTTCGAGCACCCTGTCTCTTAGGTTTGTAGGTATGAATATGCGGGTTCCCCGGATAACCGTGGATTGGTACACGCATAATTCACTTTTGATGAGTTTGAATTTCTTCAGCTCATCCGGCCATGTGTCGGTTTCGATGCTCCTCCTTAATAGAGATGTTTCCTGGTCTTGTCTGGATTCTTTTTCGATTTCTTCCAGGCTCATAGCTTTGGGAACAGCTTGACTTGCTACCCATCGAACATGATGATCTGGATCTTCTGTTGTTTCGGTATTCCTCGAGTTAACTGATAGTCTCGACAGTGGATCAGCAATATTGCTTCTCCCTGGCTGGTATTCTACCTTGTAGTTATAGCACTGGAGTCTAAGCACCCATCGCTCTACTCTCGCGCATGGCTTGGACTTGGTCCGAAAATGAATTGGAGTGGTTTATGGTCGGTAATCAATGTAAACTCGCCCCCGTACACGTAGTGGACGCACGACGCACGTTCACGTAGTGAACGCATCCGTCTGCTCCTGCCCCCACTTGAAGCTAACGTTTTGTCTCAAAAGTCGCCTCAGCGGCTCTGTAGCCGTAGAATAGTTTGGGAAGGAACCTGGAGCAGTACCCTGCCATACCAAGGAAACTTTTCAATTCCTCTTTAGTTTTTGGTTCCCTAAAGTCCCGGACCGCCAGTACTTTGCTATGTAGTGGCTTGATCCCCTGACTGGAAATCAGGTGCCCTATGAAGTCCACTTTAGGTTTGCTGATCTCACACTTGTCTGGATTAAGTGTGAGCCCCTTCTCTGCGAATGTCTGCATCACAATCCGCAGTCTGTGGTCGTGCTGTGCTTGGGTTTTCCCGTGAACGATGAAGTCATCTATAAAGACGCATACTCCTTCGCACTCGGCTACAACGTCTTCTATTATGCGCTGAAATATTTCGGGCGCGCAGTTGATCCCAAAAAACAGCCTTTTGTACCTGTACAACCCTGCGCTGGATATAAAGGTTGTTATCCCTCGTGACCCCTCGTCGAGCTCAATCTGGTGGAACGCAGAGCGAAGGTCCAACTTACTGAACACAGTGCTTCCTCGTAGTTCCGGCGTTATCTCTTCAATGGTTGGTATCATGTGTCGCTCCCGTACAATTGCAGCGTTTGGCAACCTCATGTCGACACATAGTCGCAGCTTACCTGAATTGGTCTGAGTCAACACCACCGGTGAAACCCACTCTGCTGGTTCACGCACCTCCTCTATAAGGTCATTAGCTAGGAGTTCTTCTATTTTCTCACTTACTTTCGTCTTTAGCTGGTGAGGCGTCTTCCTGACTGGCAATGCCACTGGTGTGACATCTGTCTTAATGCAAAGTTTCAACTTAAAATCTTTAAGCTTACCTACGCCGGTGAAGACAGTTGGGAATTCTTCCTTAACCTTTTGCAGCGTAGTCTTTTCTTGCAGTGTAGAATTCTCTTGCAGTGTAGAATTCTCTTGCAGTGTAGAATTCTCTTCTTGGGTGGGCCTGGAACTTATTGCATTCAGAGGAAACCCGGTTTTTAAAACGCCCAGGTCTCTGGCAGAACTGCTCCCCAAGAGCGGTACTCCGTCACCGTCTACCACGTAAAATATTGTTTCTTGGCCCTTTTCCCCTCCAATTTTCACTTCTGTGGTGAATTTGCCTAATACTTTAAGGGTTTGGGTACTCCCATAAGGATAAATGTTTTTTGTAGTAACTGTACATTTCCCCTTGATTTTATTCTGCTTGCAAGTCTCCCATGTCTTCCTATCTAGGACATTACAGGAAGCCCCCGAATCAATCATCAGCTTAATTGAAACACCTCCCACCTCAGCTTTTATGAAGCAATCTTTATGCCCGATCTCCCCTCTAACAGCAAAGGTGTAACCTTGGGCTTCTTCTTCTTCTCCTTCATTTAAATTATGGACTTTGGACCCCATTTTCCGTGAAGAATCATTTTTATCTTGTCTATTTCCATGTTTGTCACCCTTGGTTTTACATGTTTTAGCAAAGTGCCCCTCAATACCGCACTTCATACATTTCCTCCCTCTAGCGGGACATTTCGCGTCGCGCGCGAGATGGTTGGTATTACCGCATCGATAGCATGCTAGCCTCGAGCCAGGCCGACCGGAACGCCGGTTGCTTGACTGGCCGGGCGATGACGTCACCCGTGCAACGTTCTCAGCCTCGCCGAAACTAGCACGTTGTGTGCAGGCTTCAATTGCTCTTGCGATCTCTTGAGCCCTATCAACAGTTAACCTGTCTCCCTCTTTAATGAAATCTTTACGTACCTCGGGTAATCGGCATTTCTCCCTCAGTTGGTCTAGGATATTATCTTCCTCTTTATCCCCAAAGTCACAGTAACAGCTCTGGCCTCTCAGACGCGTAATAAACTGGGCCACCGTTTCCTCGCCCTGCGCCATTGCGCGGAACACTTGGCGCTGGTGGGCGAAGCAGGTTTGAGGTTTGAACTGTTCGTCCAACACAGACTTGCATTTAGCATATTCACACTCACCCGTGGCTACTTCTCGGCTCGCCGACGGAAGTGCAAACCAGATGTCTTGTACAGCCGCCCCCGCTACGTGTAGTAGTAGAGCCCTTTGTCTTGGTCCTGAAGTTATGCCCTTCGACAAGACGTACAAGTCAAACGCCCTGAGCCAGCGGTCCCATCGCTGTGAGGTGCTGGTGTGATCCACGCCGGGCACGAAAGGTTTGATGCTGGAGTTCTCTGAATCCATTGTAGCTTACGTTGCACGCTCGCTCGTATTGAAACACTGTTGTACACTACCGAATTCAATCACTGTTTCGTGTATAACATCGAATTGAATCACGCTTTTTTCGTCGCCAATGTAATGAACTCACTTGACAAGGTTTAGCTTCTAGCATCCATCTTTATTCACTACTTCACTTTGGTCAGTCAGTGCTGCCAACTTACACACACACATTCAATACACTACACTTACTAATCGCAAACGCAACAGCAAGATATTTTCATCAAATGACCGCATACATTTTTATCGGCTTTTTCTTACGCGAAACTATGATATTTCCCTGGATACTGTTCCCGATTTTTCGCAATCCTTATGTTGTTTGAGGTGGGATCATCAAACAAATTAAGCTTTTACTTCGTTTTTTCCTTTCTTCCTCTCTTTCTTGTTTTTCTCCTCCCTCACCGTATTAATAATTACTACCGACAGTGTTGGCTCTGATTCGGGAGGTCCCGGGGTCAAATCCCGTAGAGATCGGCAATCCTGACTGAAGGTATTTCCCGAGGTTTCCTCGGTCGTTAATGTGAATGCAAGGGGTTGAGTCCACTTAAACAGCCCTCGGACATCCCTTCACAATTGTTCTATCCGCAATAAACCTATAGTTAGACGCCTGAAGAGGGGCAGGAATAATTGCACCCTGGGCAGGCTTCTCACGAAAAAATATTTTTATAATAATTTATAATAACAATAATTGACTTTATAGTGAGCAACTCACAATTTATTTTTAAAATAAAAACATATAACCAGGGTGGATCAACAAATCTTCGAACTTTCTATAGCCACCTGCTTAGGGAAGAGCCAAGAAGTGTGGATACATAAGTTTCATTGTTTTAGCGTGTTTTCTATTTCGTCCGGGTCGATAAACTTTTGTTACAGTAAAACTACATGGAACGACGAATACTCGTTAGAAATCTAGTCGAACTAAAATACATATCTTTAGAACCCCGTGTAGGCTATCATTGTTGGACTGCTCACTAATTTCTTTTTTTCGCAGAAAAGAAACTAGCCCAAGAGACCAACAATGTACTGAGAGGTTCTTTTGTAGGCAAGAGCCTTACATAGAAACCAATATTTTATATAATGTCACTGGGGAATAAATTATCTTATCTTATCCTTTCTGATCTAATGTCACAAAAAATGTGATTTGCCAATGGAATACATCACTTATAAGAAGAAGAAAAAAATCGTCGGACCAAAAGTTTTGGCTTTGCTGATTCCCTACAGGGTAGCTACCAACACCAAGTATTTATTTATGTTCGTAGCGACTGGACTGGTTTCTATTTCTGATTATTTGTTGGTCAAAGATTACAATCTCGACGGTGGTGTTTAGGTTCCTAACACGCATGCGCCCAGGCCTGGTATTCCTGCCGCGTCGCCAGGCCGAGCGTGCTATACATTAATCATCGCTTATAAGGGCAGAACAGACTATTGTTCTATTTCCAGACGAAAAACAAACGTTTGAAAAGCGCTCCATTATTCTGGAGAATGTTCGATCGGACCAAAATACGACACCACTTTCTAGAACATCCGAGCTATTTATAGCCAGGCGGAGAGACCGTGTTTAGGAGTAAACAAAATAATATGGTCAGGTACTAACGGGACTCCTTGTGACGCCGCATAAATATTGCGAGAGAGAGAGAGAGAGAGAGAGAGAGAGAGAGAGAGAGAGAGAGAGAGAGAGAGAGAGATTATTTTCATCTTTATTCTTTGAGGCCTTATCTTCCATACAACCATTTTAAAGGGGCTAAAAACCCCAAAAATTATTTTTTACCACGTGATCTATAGCACAATACTACACTTAAATGACCGTTTAAAAAATTATATCTTGTAACTGTGAATTAACACGAATTTTTTAATTTTTTTGATCCAGAAATTGGCGAAAATTGGTGTTTTGGAAAATTTCCTAAATCGGCTTTAACCTGCTTCTTTTTTGGTCCACATAGATACTAGAGCATAGTACCAATCTAAAATGCCCCTTTATAACATCGTGTCTTGAAACTGTGCCCAAATATACCCTCAAACACGCAAAAATATGCATTCCAAAATCACACCCCATCTTGGTGATCAACATATTTTGACCGAACTACTTGCCCAAATTACAAAACAAAATATAGAGAATTTACAGAAAACACTGTCGAGTACGTCAATAATAGCCAATATTTTTTTGGATCAAAATCCTCCAAGGTCACGGGGCATAAAGATCGTCCCCATGTTATTTCTTATGGGAGATTTTAGTCGATGGGACCTAGCTCGAAAAATGTCATGTTTCACAATTTTTTGGGAGGTCATGGTGGCCCCTATAATTTTTCTGTTAGTTGCTAAATTCATTACTAGTTAGCCTGAATGAAATATATTTTTTGAGTTTAGCGGTTAAATACCCCTTTAAGGATACAAAAGTACAATTAATGATTAAAAAATAAATATTACGAAAGAATATCTGTATCTGTATTTGTATCTGTATTATCTGTGTCCGTATTTGCCCTGGCAGGATATAGAAAAATATAATATTGATGCCATGTTTAAAAAAATCTAATAGCTAATATTGATAAAGAGCAGTGTTATGTCCAATAAACAATTATTTAAAGAACAAATACCTGTTCTAATAGTTTCTTTTATCTAATCTAGCTTAAAATCAAATACAAAACTTGGTAATAATAGAGGAATGTTGTAGCGGCTTATCTGATGTTTATAGCTGCTAATTATTATACTAACTCGAGTAGTATCGGTATGCTTCACGCTTGAAAGAGTCGTACCTTTTTCTGCAAACATCCCTGATGCTGGTTGGGAGCAGGGGCGTATCCAAGAATTCATAAAGGGGGGTGTCCAACCAATGAATTCATTGACGTATTAAAGGTTAAGTGGGTGGCCGGGGGGCTCCCCCGAAATTCTCCATCAAGATCATGTTGTTTTTTTAAAGGATGATCAACTTTTTATCTACTAAAATCCGCGAGATCTCAGATGTGGATCAATATGCGATTTTTGGTCAGCTGATGGTAATTTGCCTTTAGTAGGCCTATTGCGATAAAGCAGTTATACCATTGAGTATACCGTACTCAATGGTTATACTGTATTCACCATTGAAACGTTAAAGCTCCCCCCCCTCTCTCCCGGATACGCTACTGGTTGGGAGAGTATCCCAGACTCGAATAGCGTCTATTGTATAAGAGTGGTGAAGAAGATTGGAAAAATAGAATTTTCATGAACTATTACGATTAAATTAATTGGCAAAATAGAATTTGGATGCACTATTACGTTTAAATTAATGGTTGTAAATTCTGTTTTGACAAGTTTTTCAAGGATGTTGTTACGGGGCACTGTACGTTTATGAATTAAGAATGCGCAAATGTGGAAGCGTAGATGAGCTTGGCCTTTTTTTTTTTAGATAATATCATTATTTTTTAGTGTGTAAATTTTTGCTGTATTTTACAAGTTTTTTGTATGCGTGGGTTGAGTAGACAACAAACATATTTTATCAGTTTCAGGGCGTCTCAAACGATGGCTCTTGTTTGTTTGCTGAAGGAGCTAAACATTGGCGTCGTCCTATTAAAAATGTATTGATTATTTACTAATTGTCTAATTTAACGAAAATCCACTCAATAAAAAAAGTTAACTCAGCTTAATTGCTTACATTGTTCCAGCAGTCAATCGAAGAGCACTTTAATTAATTATTTGGGGCTATAATATTGATTAGTCTCACATGGAGTTAATTGACTCGTTTTTAGTCCCAGTCGTCCACCGCCTGTGAGCATGCGATCATTCTCGAGCCACAGGTCTCGCATCTAGGTGGCAGTGAATCGAGTGTTATGACGTCATACTGGATGTGTTTTCGTACATATATTATATAAACTTAATTTCCAGCATTAAACTTTCATCGTGAGTGTAACAAAAACACAAACACAAATTGGAATAAACTTCAAAGGATATAATGTGGGAGGTAAAAATGTACCCTATTTAATTTCCAGAAATAATATAGTGAACGCATGTAGTGAGTTGATACAGATGATACGATGTGATACGTGATACGCTACATTTAATATTCCGTGTTACCAAGTGTTGTTCAATCTGACAGAGGAACGAAAGCAAAAGGTTGAGTGTTCAGAGTTCACCAAGATGTCTCAAGACCTCCACGCATCTCTGCAAAATCTCTTTAAAATATTCAGAGTGATCGGTTTGGCTCCCTTTCAATACAACTCGAAGAAACGCAAGTTTAGTTTGTCAAGGCAGACAAAATACTATGCCTTATTCGTACACGCATTGCTACCTTTATTTGGTCTAGCTACTTATTTTATTAAAACTACTTTAGTTCCATTGCCACCTTCATTGAAAACTTTACTCTACTACGCTGAAATCGTCAATCAAACGTGCATGTACGCAACATTCGGGATGTTCTTGACAAACCTAATGTGGTACCGTCAGACGATTGTGAAAGTGTTAAACTCACTGTTGGACATTGACAAGAGCTTGCTGGAATGTCCAACGGTTGTCTACAGACGGACAAAGAGACTTGTCTCCATAGCTATCTGGTGCATCTTCGTCTTTCTTAGTATTCTTGAGGTATTTGATTACCTAGCAAGATCACTCCAGATCGGCTACTTGAAGGCATCGATGCTTTTGTGCACGTATCTTGTGTATCCTTGTGTTTACGTAGGTAACTTACAGTTTATGAGCTACATTCTACTTGTCAAGCAAAGACTTGCTATCATCAATTCGGAGATCGAAAATATTGGCAAGAAAATGGTGGCTTCATACGAAAATCATAATTTGAATCTCATTAAGGTACAGCCACACACGGGTTTTGCAAAGTCCACAAAACATCAAGTAAATAAAGGCCTTCATTTCTTATCCCGACCGAAAATTGCAATAATAGAAACCCAAATGGTTACCCACTATAGTGCAAACAAAAAAGAGGTGCAAGTGCTAGAAATGGAATCAAGGTTAAAAAATCTAAAAGAGAATCACTTCAGACTGTTCAAAGTCGCGAGCGACGTCAACAACATCAACAGCCTCCCCCTCCTGTTGACCCTGATGACAACTTTGACCAATGTTGTAGTCAACACTCACGTGTTTGTGCGTTACGTCAAGATAGCGGATGACGGAGCGATGCTGCTCACGGCACCAGCCAAGTTGCTCTGGGCAATAGGATACGCCATGCTCGCCTTCCAACTGACTCTCGTCTGCTACAAGACCGGACAAGAGTACAACACCACCGCCTTCTTGATCCAAGACATCTTGTACGACGGCAGGAGGAATGTCCACAAGGCGTTGGAGAAGGAATTTCAATCGTTCCTCAGCCAGATATCGAACACTAGACTGAGTTTCTCTGCCAACGGGTTCTGTGACATTGATTTCGGACTTCTGTGCGGGATGGCCGGGGCTGTGGTCACCTACCTGATGGTCATGTTCCAGATTAACTGAAAGCAGAACTGGGATCGTTGATTGAGCCCCATGTTGGGCGCCAATTAATACTAATTATCATTATTATGATAATTATTTATTTTAATACTCATGGTGAACATTAAATTATTGATGAGAATCAGAGAAGGCTAACAATAAACAAAAGTGTGGACAAATTAACTGATAAAACAGAACTGGGGTCGTTGATTGAGCCACACGTTGGGCGCCAATCAAAGCAATAGTTTGGTAATGTGTTGAAGACCGCAATGTTACAAGACGATGGTTGGTTATTTAACATTTTAAAACTTTACAGAGTCGCGTAAAGGAATACCAATTTCCCAGGGAAATGATTACATGAAGAAAGTGACGTCAAACAGATACGTAGGTTTATGTCTTATTTGGGAAAACGGTCTTTTCTGGGTTTCAGAACAAGTGGAGTGAACTCAGGGAGGAAACAGAATCCAATGCCAGCTTATTCTTATGAGCATTGAGAGAAGATTTGTAAATAAAATTAGATAAAGGTGCAATAAATATAATACTTTAATATTATAGTGCAACAGATACCTGCTAAACACGTCATAAAAGCCATTTTATGTAAATCAATTACACCTACGGGAGTGTTTTCTCGATTAATGAAATTAAGAAACGTCAAAAGCCAGTCAGAAATTAACATTGATATCCTTCTTGAATCTATTTGAATCATATGATAAATGTTAAATGTGGTAACGTATTAGCAACATGCTTTAGTTAATTAATTGTGCTAAAGTCAAGTAGGGAAGAGTTAAAATTGCAATGTTATGTGAAGGTTGATGGATAGATTGGCAGGATAAACATATTGTAAAGAATAAGTCATGGGACATCATGACAGAAAATCGTTACATGAACATGCAGTGGCACTCAGTATTTTAATCATTAGTAACCCAGGCACAGTGTACGTTGTAGGTTGGCTGCACTTCAGAATTATTTAGATACAAGCACCAACAAAGGGAGATCAAACATGTTGGTGATTTGTCCATAAGTTATCGTATTTTTATGCGTACGTGTCGAGCCAAAAACAAATAAGGTCTAACCTTAGGTAGGCCTATCCTCCACCAACAATGTCCGACTTCTTCTCGCCTCTCCGACCCCTATACGTTATCCTCCGAGCTCTGGGATTGGCTCCCTTCAGATACAACCCCAAGAAGTCAGCACAGAAGTTCCACACGTCGCCTCTCTTAACCGCTTACCCTGTTCTCATCTGTCTAGTGTTGGCTGGCGTGGGAGCAGTCTCACACTATATTAACAGCAAAAAGGTGGTGTCTGCGCCCTCACGATTTCTCTTGCTCAAGGCCAGCACTGAAGTAAAGCAATATTTCTCGTGCTTGACTTATGCCTCTTTCGTGATCAACCTGGTGTGGTATCGCCACAGTCTCATCGCTGTTCTCAACTCACTAGTGGACATCGACGCGACCTTGCTACGTCATCCCGCCAAGTTCCACCGCCGCGTGAAGAGAATCGTCTTCACTAGGCTTCTGCTGGCCTTTGTAATATATTTAACACCACATCTTATCGACATAGCAGCTCAAACAACACTAGTCAGTCTTTTAGAATCATTTCTTAGTGTCTTACTTTCAAATTGTTCGACTGTTGGTGTTTTCTTTGGCAACATTCAATTCACTACTTTACTACTTTGTTTGAAAGATCGCTTCTCTCAAATCAACGATGAACTTAACAAGATCGGATCAAGCTTGAAATCGCGTACTACGACCTCTCCTAAATTTAGATTTAAAACTCGCGTGAAATCGAAGGAGATTTTGTCCAATCTTGACAATATTGGAAGAAACAAAGTCAAGTCTGTCTCTCCCTTTGGACGAGAAGAGGAAACCAATCGTTCAGATTCGAGGGTATTTAGTATATCCCAACATTCCGAGCTTAACGACAAGTCAAGAATCGCGAATCTTCAAACAAGCCACTTCAAACTATTAAAACTAGCTACCACCATAAACGATATAAACGGGTTTCCTCTGCTACTAAGTTTGATCAGTACTTTAGCAAACATTGTGATCGGATTGTTTGAATTCCTAATGTTCTCAACTCAAATTTCCACTCAAATTAGTCATATATTTTTTCCGATTGCCGTGAGCAGGTTAATCTGGGCTGTCGCTTATTGTCTTCTGGCATTTTACCTAGCCGACGTTTGCCAAACAACGAGGAAAGAATATTATAAAACCGCCGTTTTGATTCAAGATATATTAGTAGAGCAAAACAAAATGCCCACGGACAATTCAGCAGAACTGCTGAAAAACTTTCAAACCCAGATTGTTAATATGAAATTGTGTTTCACCGCTAACGAGTTTTGCGAAATTAACTTCGGGCTCCTGTGCGGAATGGCTGGGGCTGTGACCACATACGTCATTATCTTACTCCAATCGGGGTAACATTAGAATGACAATATTGTTTAGTTTTGGATAATGCTTTTCAGGGGTTGCGTATCCAATCAAGAGCAATACACTGTGGAATTTATTTCTGTTTTTAAGATTAGTTGTTTAAATATTTATATATTAATATTTCCGGGTATATAAATAATGGCGTACCGCGAGTTGGACTTTGATCGTGGTTTGGACCGTGAGTAGGAGAGTTTCACTCCCTGAAACTAATGGCGAGCTCTGGGTCTTCGTCGGGGAACTTTACCCTTCCCTTTGACTACCTCCCCGACGGCGACGACAATGACAACACGGACGGATGACGACACAGACGACGACGACCACGACGTGGGAAAACCCCTGCCCTCCTTATTCGCTTGTGGCTGGTTCTGACCAGCACAGGCCTGTCCTCCCCGCGTCCTCCTGCGACTCCCCTTACGTTCATCCCCTTGGAAAGAAGTATACATGGTGGTAACTCACTCTTATAGAAATTGTTTTATCTTGGAGGCGCGAATAATCTTAGTTGTTACAGCGCCCTAAAACTTCTAATACTAATACTACTAATGGCGTACCGCGTTAGAAGTGGTCGTCTAGCAGAAATAAATATACAAGAAGAAAACGCTCAATAAATGGATAGGACTGTTATTATACGTGATTTTCAGGTCCATGATAATATGGATCTATAAAGAAGTAGTTTTATAAAAGCCTTTAAACACAGGGGAACGTCCAAAATAAAAATGGAATTAAACTCTTTTCATTGTATAAACATAATTACCTTTTTTTATCATCTTAAAAATTCCCCTTTAATGTGTAATAATATGTAATGCATATTGTACGATCTTATCTCATCGATCCTATAGAGCCACGTATGTCAGTTTACGTCAAACATTGAACAGAACGAGGAGACTGAATGATTGACGAGTGAGCTTCACATTGCTCAGCCCTTCAAGAAACATATTCATTATTTCAAATAACCAGATAAAACCGTTTGTCGGGGAATTACTCTGCAAAGCAACATTTAAGGTCACGTTCCGCAAGTAAGGAGGATTTGTGTGGCCACATGAGATCGTGCAGCAATACAAGAGAGTGTTCTGTGCCTCGCGATGGGAGTGAAGTATGGGAGAATAAATAGTTAAGTCATCAAAAACATTTTAACAATCGATTAAGGATTGAATCATTGATATTAATAAAATTAAAGTTCTTTGGTAGATAATTACAATTTCTTATACTGGGAGACCACGTTTGTCACATAAAAGTACATTTTCACGACTTTACGTACTCTCCACTAGGTGTTCTGTGTTTCTTTAGTTTTTGGCGTTCTGATTACGTCATCTTCACAAAACACTCCTCGTGCTGTAGTGAAATACAAGATAATTTTGCGAGCTTCGGAATAATACTAGATGGTGCAAGTCAACCAGTTTTGGAGTACCCTACATCAGTGATTTGTCGAGCTTCTCTTAGCTTCCAGGTTGAGTGAAAAAGGGTGAAAAGATTATATGTCATAGACGCTATTAGTGTGACGTCATTCCATCATGGCGCCCATGGCAACGCGTAGCAACGGCCAGTTTTGACTCCAAACACGATTTCGTTCCCATAAGAAACCAATGGGTAGGATTTAAGGCACTTTCTCAAAGGAATCTTTAAACTTTAAGACTTCTAGTACTCTTATAATCAAATTATATGTCTACTTATACAATATTATACAAAGGCTTGTCATTTCTGTTTTATTATGTTCAAGATATGAGTCGATGAAGTTTTGCTGTATTTGGTTAGTGCAGGAATCAAAGTTTGTTTGGAGTCAATGTTGCTCGTTGCCAAGGGCAACCAATTGCGTGACGTCACCACTTCGCAATGAAAACTAAACAACCATGAAACTAAGAAGAACACCGAGAATGTCCGACTTCTTCTCGCCTCTCCGACCCCTCTACGTCATCCTCCGAGCCCTGGGATTGGCTCCCTTCAGCTTCAACCCCGAGAAGTCAGCTCAGAGGTTCCACACGTCGCCTCTCCTGACCGCCTACTCTGTGTCCATCTGTCTAGTGTTGCCACTTCTAGTAGCCGCCAGTTACTACATCAAGACCACACTAGCCACAATCACAAAGTTCACATTGCTGGTGACTGTCTCCCAAGTGAATGAAGCCATTTCACTCCTGACATACGCCTTGTTTGTGGCGAACCTGGTGCGGCATCGTCATAGACTCGTCGCTGTTCTCAACTCACTGGTGGACATCGACTGGACCTTGCTGCGTCATCCAGCCAAGTTCCACCGCCGCGTCAAGAGAATCGTCTTCAACAGATTTCTCGTAGCCTTTGTTATCTTAGTTGCTCCAATTCTTATTCAAGTGGTTTCTAGAGCATGGTTCTTAGGCTTAATGTATTCAGCTCTTTATGTACTGATCAATTCAGTTCGTTTATGCGTTTATTTAGGTAATATGCAGTTTGCAATTTTATTACTTTGTATAAAAGAGCGCTTTGCCTTGATTAACATCGAACTTGAGATGATGAAGTCAGATTTGAGATCCCCTAAAAGATTTCCTCCGAGAGGAATTGTTTCTGAAAATTTGCGGTCCATGACTACAATAGCAAAATTGGAGCGTATGAATCCAACAACTTCGAACAAGATATTTATTAATGTGGGAACATCTGGCTGTTATGATAGACCCAGAATAGAAAATCTGCAAGCGTGTCATTTCAAACTGTTACAAGTAGCATCTAAGGTTAATGAAATTAATGCGTTCCCCCTGCTCGTGACCTTGATAAGCACCTTAGCGAACATAGTGACCGGATTTCACATACTGCTGACGTTTTTCACTAGACTGTATCAAAGTAAAAATATATTGCTTGTGATTGCTGTCAGCAAATTCATCTGGGCAGTCAAATATTGCATCTTTGCATTCCAACTAGCCCATATTTGTCAACGAACAAGAGAGGAGCATTCTAGAACCGGCCTTTTGATTCAAGATATTTTAGTTGACGATGGCAAAATGTGCCCGGATATTCGGACGGTCCTGTCCAAGTTTCACCACCAAGTTGTTCATTTGAAGTTAAGTTTCACCGCCTACGGGTTTTGTGAAATTGACTTCGGCCTCCTGTGCGGAATGGCGGGGGCTGTGACGACCTACGTCATTATTCTTCTCCAATCAGGGAAACGACTAGAGAGACATTCTGTTTTAAATGGAGACTGTTTCCTTGAGGAAGCGAGGGCCGGCGTTTGAGGTGTCTTTATTTAAATTCACCAGCAATTGAATTTCCACTGTAATCAACCAACGTTTGGAATCATCAATTAATATAATTGACACCACTTCATCCGGAATGCTACCAATTGCAATCAGTTGATGTCAAGTGGTATCAATTTCTTGAATAATTTAGTCAAATGATGTATTAGAAACTGTCAATTGATGTGAAATGGAGCCAATTGATAAAATTCCCCGATCAAGTGATAGTTGAAATGTCAATATCGTTAATTAATTGAATGTTCCAAACAAAGTCGATATCAATGGTCATTATCAATTGATGGACAATTTAAATTTAAACGAGACTGCTCTGGGTCACTAGGTCCTGAATTTAGTTGATCGGAATGTGGGGTTTCTGGACTGGGTAAGATTTAATTATAATGTGATAGTTAGCTTATGTAAGATTGTGTTATATTACTATTCTCTTTTGATAGGAAATGGGTAATTTAATTCAGATGGCACCCATTTGTATTATTATTATATTGTGTGTGGGGTGGTTTGTAATGTAATGTATTAGTGTGACTTGGTGTATAATTTCAATAATTTAATAATGTTTACTAATGGTTTTTTACAATTAATGTTGTTACATGTATTATGTGATGTCACAATATGTTGTGTAGAAATATCAAGAATGATTGTAATAAATAATTTGATTGATTGATTGATTGATTGTTGAGTGGACTGGAGCTAGTATCCGAGCCGAGGTCAAATATCATATGAAGATGTTTGAGGAAATTATTATCATATAGTTGAATGAGGGGTTCCATAGTTGTTATTGTTCAATATATTTCGAGTGTTTCATCTATCGTAATTTTCATCCTTCAACTTCCATCTAACGGTATCCATTTTTGTCTCACATATTGGAGAGAATTTGTCTTCTATTTGAATAATTACATGTGCATTTTAAACGAAATGGTTATAATATGTAAAGTATAATATGTTTGTAGAAAAACGTAAAATTAGAGATATACACTGTAGTATAGTAGACATAATTCCTAAGTTCTTAGAATGTACAATCCATACAAGAGCCACTACTCTCGCTCAAGACACTGATGTTCTTCTGTGGGTAGTGGTATCTACAGTTAATATATAAGCTGTATGTATCGCTGTAACAAATGGAAAATAAATAATTGAAAAAAAATTGATCAAATGAGCGAAATCTCAGCTGGTTCATTCCACTATTTAATCCAGCTAATTGAACGTGTATCAATATGGTTCACCCCAGACTCGGGGAAATGCCTAAAACACTGATGTCTGTATTTTGTACTTAGGATAATTGAGAAGGGTTGTCCGAGGGCTGTTTGAGAGGACTCAATCCCTTGCATTCGCATTATAACGACTGTGGAAATCCTCGGAATATACCTTCAGTCAGGATTGGCGGACACGACGGGATTTGTACCAGGGAACTCCCGAATCAGAGTCGCGCGCTTAACGCTCGAACCAATTACTGTAAGTAATTAATTGTTTTAGTTCAAATTTACATTTTATGTATTGGATTTAATTATTGTCAATAAATTAAGTATGAAAATTGAAAAGACATTAAATGCTGTCCTACTTTTAATAATTTATCGATCGTAATTAAAAGAAGTGATGTCTGTCTAGACATTTTATAAAATTATGTGCACACGGTAAATATGTAATGCAGAATACAATATTAGTAAATAGGACAGACAAAAAAGGTATTCTTAAATTTGAATGACAGAAAATCGTTACTTTCAAATTACTCAGCAACACGAATCAACATTATGAAGGGCTCGTAGAGTCTAGGACCAGAAAACAGGATAAAAGTCGTTCTTTACTAGGCCAACAATATTTGGATGAGCGAAGCGAAGACTTCAATTTCACTGACCCCCAAAAAATTTAGCTCGGGTGTTTTTTTTTTGTTTGTTTTTTTGTCTGTTTGTTAACTCTCTACCAGGCAAACGGCATATCCGATCTTGATGAAAATTTGACAGGACCTTCGAAATCTCTGAACTTAGAGGTGTATTGTTTTTGGGTACAATCGAAGAAATATTTCTTATGAATATCGTACTTTTACGATTTTTTTCGATTTTTAGTGCGATATTTTCGTGACATTTGGGTTAATTCTGACCAAACGGGTGGGGCTACAACGTTCATATTATACATGGACATTAAGGTTATGGTGATGTAGTACCTTTTGAAAGAAAAAGTTGAAAAATTTAGCCAGAATCCATAGAAATAAAGCTTTTAATATAAGTTTTTTGATTTTTTGTGCGATATTTTCGTGCCATTTGGGCCAATTCTGACCAAACTGGTGGGGCTACAACGTTCATGTTACACATGGACATTAAGGTTATGGTGATGTAGTACCTTTTAAAAGAAAAAGTTTAAATAGTTAGCCAAAATCTATAGAAATAAAGCTTTTAATATAAGTTTTTTACGGAAAATAATACCAATTGACAGGTAACAAAAGAAACTTGACAACAATCAGCTACAATGCGTATTGCGTAGGCAGCAAAACAAAGAACTTGCAAAAGTAAAGATATCCCATGCAAACTAAACATTTTTAAAAGCTCATCCATCAACGCGGCGGGACTTTAGCGTTTTCCTAGTAAACTTAATTACCACTTTACGAAATTGTGTCTTGAATATCTGTGATTTAACACGATTTAAACATTTTTTGTGAAATTTTTAAGAATTGGGTTTTGAGAATTTCGTAAATAGGTTTTGGTAGCTTTTTTTGCAAGTTTTTGCATTTTTTTGTTGTTGTTTTTACACGACACCAATATCACAAATATGAAATTTATAGAGCTAGCGGGCAAGCGCATGTTTTAGGATTTATGATTTAAAATTTGTATTACTTTGATGTAAAATGGCAGCGATGCTGTATTTAAGTGTTGAAATCCACCCACTTGATAACACCAGTCGATGATTCACACAGAGTAGCCAGGGGAGTAGTGACTAGTGACTAGTGACTAGTGACTAGTGACTAGTGACTAGTAACTATAGTGACTTGAGGTTTCACGAGGAAGAGAAATCAATTGAACCAGAACTAGAGAGTTTAGTGATCGAATCTATAATAACAAGACCAGAGACAGCGCAGAACGAATCTGCCCACCTCGTTGCTGTACAACCCTGTGTGTTAACAAGACCAGTGGCGGAAACAGGGGGGCTAGTGCCCTCCAAGAGAGTGCGGAATTCATTGCATAGCCAACATCACTAGCCACCACCATGTTATTTTGTTATTTTAGATTTTGAACTATAGCTAGACGAGTGCGCGCATCTAATGAGTTTAACAACGCAAGTCGAACGGATCTTCGTTGTGACAATGTATGTCTGTCTGTCTGTATGTCTGTCTGTACGTCTGTTTGTTCGATCCCATACGGCCGAACGGTCAAACAGATTGAGCTGGATTTTTAAACAGACATCCGTGAACAGTTAACTGAGAACTGCTTTAGCTTAATGAGCAAAATCCATTGAAATTTAAAACCTATAAGAAATAATATTAAAAAATAAGCTTAAAATGTGTAGGATTAAATTTAAGGCTATTATACCACCTCTGGCCGATAATTTGCAAGTCGAAGAAACATGTCTGAAAAGTTTGCTGAATGAAAGAAGGCCTTTAAAATAACAGAAAAAATTGTGAATTTTTTTGGGCGGGACATAACCTCACTTTTGGAAAATATATTTATATTTTTGGACAAAAGTGTAACATACAAGACTAGTTCAAAATTAAATTTTGACAATCGGTTTTCTGGACATAGTTTCTAAACACCTTTAGCTATAACTTGACTTTAGCAAAAATATTTTTCTGAAAATAACAGTTGTACGAATTTTTTTTGTCAAACGGTACAAATACGAGTTTTGTACCGTTTGACAAAAAAATTCGTACACCAACTGTTATTTTCAGAAAACTGTAGCTAAAGGTGTTTAAAACTATGTCCAGAAAACCGATTCTCAAAATTTAATTTTGAACTAGATTTGTATATTACACTTTTGTCCAAAAATCTAACTATAATTTCCAAAAGTGAGGTTATGTCCCGGCCAAAAAAATTCACATTTTTTTTCTGTTATTTTAAAGGCCTTCTATCTTCAGCAAACTTTTCAGGCATGTTTCTTCGACTTTCAAAGTATCGGCCAGAGGTGGTACAATAGCCTTAACGGCAATGGTTTTGTTCCTGAAGAAGGCGTTTTTTTAATCGATTCGTGTTTGTCAGGCGATGAGTGCATGCAGTGACAAAGGTGTACCGAATCTTGGACGCTCAAGGTTACCCAACATTCCGCTAGAAGATTGAGTAAACCTTGCAATCTTTACACGTATTTTGTACTTGCTATGTTTGCTATAGTACTGTCTCAATGCAATTCAAAAAATGTTCTATAATTTTTCAATACAATTCAGAAATTAATAAAAACGATCCGGACCATTGTTTGAAGCCAGGTCTCCCACATTCCGGGTATAAAGGCGCCTTAGCCAACTAGATTAGAAAAACGCCAAAGTCGTTGTTAGACGAGTGAGCGAGTCATGTGTTGAGTACCCGGGAACATTAGCGTTTAAGTTGATTGATACATAAGGTTTAGGGTTTTAAGTTTAGATTGTACAAGGGAGCGTCAACTGTAAGACCGTAATGCGCCACTCTAGTCTAAGATAGGCTAAGGAGGAAAGACCGATGCGTTCTAGATATGTGATAGATAGATAGATATGTGGCTCGTTGGTCTTGTGGTTAGAGTCTCTGCTTCTAATGCAGAATGTCCAGGGTTTGATTCCCGCCAAAGTCAGAAGGTTTTTAACTTCTGATTTGGACTTAAGTCCATCTGTTCTTGTCTTAGGAGTTTGTAAACAGTAACTTTGAAGCCGTCCTAGCAACGAAGCACATAATAAATTCAGAGTTGTTCTGAATCGGCCTTGTTGATTCTGGCATTGATCCGCGGGTGTTCGCACTGTCCATACCACTGATTGCTATATTTCCTATTAAAAATATCGATCTTTGGTTGGTTATCGCTCACCCGTCGATTGCGTCGGGGCCTACAGGGTTAGCATGATCGTTTTAATTAACTGTACCCCACTGAAAATCAGTTATGTAACTGAGTGGGTAGACTCTAAAAACAATTTATTGATTTATCCAGGCTAAGATAGGGGGAGGTAATGGAATGTTGTTTTACATTCCTACACCTGTTACTGAGTATCCAACACCTGTAACTGTGAATCCAACACCTGTTACTAAGTATCCTACACCTGTAACTGTGTATCCTACACCTGTAACTGTGAATCCTACAATGTAACTGTGTATCCTACACCTGTAACTGAGTATCCTACACATGTAACTGACGTATCCTACACCCTGAAAGTGAGTATCCTACACCTAAAAGTAGTATCCTACACCTGAAAAAACGTATCCCTACACCAAAAGTGAGTATCCTACACTGAAAGGAGTATCCTTCACCTGAAAGTGAGTATCATAAACCTGAAAGTAAGTATCCTTCACCTAAAAGTTATCCTACACCTGAAGTTAGTATCCTACACCTGAAAGAAAAATACCTTTAACCTTTAAAGTGAGTATAATACAAATGAAAGGTACGTATCCTTACACCTGAAAGTAAGTATCCTAACACCTGAAAGTACGTATCCTACACCTGAAAGTAAGTATCCCACACCCGAAAGTACGTTTTCCTACACCTGGAAATTCGTATTCTACACCTGAAAGTGAGCATCTACACCTGAAATGAGTATCCTACACCCAAAAGTAAGTATCCTAACTAAAAGTACGTAAAAACTTACCTGACAGTAAGATCCACCCGGAAGAAAAAT